>CM019153.1:14523670-14618419 GCA_009733165.1 Naja naja | reverse complement strand
CACATTGTTTGTGCATCTGCAGTGGCATCATCAACTGTTAATTGTTGATATGCCTGAGCTAAGTCCAGTTTAGCAAATACTGTACCCCTGCCAAGGGAATGGAGCAGATGATACACAACTGGTACAGGATATGCGCTCTGTCGCGCATGCAGCCATGGTTAAGTGTCTCTTGTAGTCACCACAGATTCTCACTGACCCATCAGCTCAACTGGTGTGACTATGGGTAGTTCCATCTGTGTGGTCAGTGGGCTCTAAAACCCCTTGAGCAATGAGTCTTATTGTAACTGTGCATCAATTTTTCCTTTAAAGCAAATGGGACCCTCCTGGGCTTTAAATTTCAGTTGGGGGTCTAGGCTGAAAGCTAGGGGGTCCCCTGGCATACTTGCCCAGTCCTTGCTGAAGACCCTGGAAACTCAGACTTCAAGGACTCTTCCCCAGTCAGAACTGCTCACGTGATGGATGCCAGTCACCTCGATGCCAAGTGGTTTGAACCACTCAAGTCCCAGCAAACTTGGGCCATCCTTGTCCACGATGGTCAGGGCAAACGCTTGGGTGTGGCCTTAAACTGCACACGTTGAAATCTCTCGCTCCAACTACTGGAATCTTGTTCCCTTGGTAGTCTTTGAGAGTCAGTGCTTGCTTCTGGAAATGCTTTTTCTGAATTTTGGGAAAGAGTCTGTGGATAGTGTCCCATGACACCATAGATAAAAAGAGCCTGAGTCCACTTCCATTTGGCAAGGCCTTCCTTCAATAAACACCTTCACGTGTACTTTTCTGCTATTTAAGGGTGAAGAATGACCAATAGTGATTGTTTGGTGAGTTTCATTCTTGCCATTTGTTTCTAAATTTCGCCCCCATTTTTCAAGGAAATTGTTGCTTAAAGTCTCTATCAGGAAATTTCTTCCTAACTGGTGGAGTTCTGGATGATTTGCAGACTCTGGCTATGTGACCGCTTTCACAACGTAGGCAAATGGAGTCAAAGAACTTGCATTCAGTGCGGGTGTGGCCCCCACAGCCTCTGCAATAGAACCCTTGCCTGTTTTTCCCAGAGTCTTTTCTTTTTTTTTCTCCATTCTGAGTTTAAAAATCCCTCCTCTGTCTCATCAGAATCAGAGTCTATTTGTTCAATGAGCTGTTGTGGATTTTTCCCATCAGAATGGCTTGAGGCCCGGCTTGAGGCCTTGTTAATCTTTTCATGGCCCAGCTGAGGACTTGGTGGCTTCCGCTGAAACAGCTTCTTCAATGGCCTCTTTAAACGGATCTTAGGTTTCATTAAAAGTTTGCTTTGTAAGACCTTATCTTTTAGGCCTAAAACAAACCGACCATCACGATGGCCTCTCTAGTTAGTAAAGTCACAAGCACCCCAATGTCCCTTAAACTTGCCATGAAGTCATTAACATTCTCGCTATCCCCTTGATCCCGACGGTAAAATTCGGTTCTTAATGAGGCACGATACTTGTGGGGCATAATGGGCTCTTAAAGTTTCTCTAAATCGGGCCATTCCATTACCTTCAGCTCTGCTGCTTCCCGCCAACGCCGCCATTTTGAAGACTGCCGACCGCAGTGCGTGAGAAAGACCGCCTCTTCCTCTTCCGCCTCTCGATGCCGCGAGATCGTTTCTCTCCAGGAACATGTGGAAACGATCCAAGATACGATTCCCAGTCCGCCGCCGATCGAACGGTGCTGGGGTGTTCAGCGCAGCCATCTCGCCAGTTGCTTGTTCGCTGCCGCTTCTCTTCAGGAAGTTCCCACCTTCGTCGCCAGTGTTAAGTTTGCATGAAGAGTCAGACGCGAGGAGTTCCAGCAAAGAGTTTATTAAGTGACTACAGCTCGAACAGACCCGTCCTGGCTTGGCTACGGCTGCTTCTTATAGCCTGCAGCCGTAGCTGCCAGCCAATGGGAGTGCAGGGTTTCTTCCCCAAGACTATTTAAACCAATACCATTTGACATTTTACAAGAACAGTTCAAATAAACCAATAACATTCAAACCTACATACATAACACCATATATATTGTATATATGCAACATATAATAAATATACCGTACATAAGGGGTGTCAAACTCAAGGCCCATGGGCTGGATCCAGCTGTGGGGTGCTTAGATCTGACCCATGGGGCCAATCCAGAAATAGCGGTGCCTCTGCTAGCAAAAATGGGATACGAGTGGGGGGGTGTCCCCCCACAACAGCTTTTGGCCTCTAGAGTCCTCCAGGAGGCTGTGCAGGCCAAAACGGAGCCTCTGGAGTGATCCAGGAGGCCTTCCAGGCCAAAACATGGCCTCAGACTCAGAAGGTTATAAAAGAGAGGAAAAGTTAAAATACTTTCAGGTTTGCAGGATTCTGCTACTGTAGCCTATGTCAACAATTTTGTAGTTCTAGTCTTCCTATGGAGTCAGTTTCTTGATCTGGTCTCTCTCTCATAAGGTGATCAAGTAGACCAAGTAAGTATTAAAAAACCAAAATCACAGAAATTTACACCTCCCCATTTTTATAAGTTTACAAAACCATGTCTGTGGAGATGGCCACCCCCACCATGGCCACACCCCCACCGGCCCTCCAAGGTCAGACCCAATCCTGATTTGGCCCTCAATGAAATTGAGTTTGACACCCCTGTTGTACATCATCCAGAGTCACTCTAAGATGGATGGTAAAATAGATAAGAGTGCGTGTGTGTGTATCAGGCCCACATCTTGGATGAATGGATGGATGGATTAGCCCTTGACTTACAATAATAATTGAGTCTGCAATTTTAGTTATAAATTGTGATAGTTGTAAGGCAGGTACCAGTTGACCAGACTCAATTTTACAACCTTTTTTAGGTGATCATTAAATGAATGCCATGGTTGTAAAGTGAACAACACAGTTATTAAGCAAACCTGCTATGGGGTGAGTTTTGCCAAAAGCCAAAAGTAAGCACCATTCCAGTAAAAATGTAAAATTGAGGTAGGAGGTGTTGTAGCCTTCCAGACTCCGACGATGAAGAGGTTGAGGAGGAACTTTGGCCAGTCCTGGAGTCTGAAAAGCTCTGATGGATGCTCTGCATCAGAAGCAGAAATAGGGCCAGGGCCGTCCAACATTTCCCAGCTGCCTTCAGAGTCGGAGATAAGTGGGGAAGAAGAACACCTGTTCCAGATGCACATATGCGCAGAGCTGTCAGGAAAGAAGAACAACTGAGGAATAGGGGACAACTCGGGAAGAAAGCCACATGGGGACACTGAATGGCCCCTCCCTGCGGAATAAATAGAAGCAAAAGGGGAGTGGTGATTGCAGGAGACAATAGTTCGTATTTCTTTCAGAAGATTTGCTTATCTGATTCTTCGTGCCTCAAGAGACTCCTTGCCAGGAATTTACAGCTTTGCGACTGGAAGCTGGCAGCCTGGCAATTATCAGGACTGATAAGGTCTGTTCTTGCAATTAACCCTTGGAAGGATTATTGCCTGGACTTTTGTGTGTGTGAATGCCATGAATTCAGAGTAACTAAATAAAGAGGGTTTTTTTGGGACAAGGAGTCTGTTTCTTGGTTCTGCTAAGGCTGGGTCAGAAGAGGAGGACTGAACGTCATAACTCCAGAACTGGGTTGTAAGTTCCTTTTTCAGGGTCTGTCATAACTTTGAAGTAAGTGACAGCTCATAAGTGAAGGTCTACCTGTACGCAAATCCTAGTACTTTATATTTTACGTCTAATCCCACATCAGTTTGTGTTAAGTTTGCATGAAGAGTCAGACGCGAAGAGCTTCAATGAAGAGTTTATTAGTGACTACAGCTCAAATGGACCCGTCTTGGCTGGGCTACGGCTGCTACTTATAGCCAGCAGCCGCAGTTGCCAGCCAATCAGAGTGCAGGGTTTTCCCGCACTTTTCAATCCAATCATATTTGACATTTTACAAGAACAATTCGAACTAAACCAATGACATTCAAACCTACATACATAACACCCCTCCCCACTAGGTTCAGTCCATACCAAACCCCAACCTATCTAATGTATTCTTTTAAATAGGTGGGACTCTTACGTGTACGTTGAGACCTTCATGGTTCAGAAGTTTTAACATTCTCACCCAGTGAGAGAGGAAATGTGTCTGCTGACATTTCCCTACTGGGACTTCCTGTGAAAGAAGACCCTGTTTGATTGTTAGAATCTGGTCTCTCCTCCCAACCCATCTCCAGCCCAATGTCAACACCCAAGTCAGGTAGTGATGTACAATCTTCCACTTCTAAGGATGGATTTTGGCATTGTGACAGGTTTTGGAATGGTTCCTGTCGTAATGGCTTGTTACACATGGGATGGATTCTTGCTTGCTGATTATCCTCCTGCTCCTCCCCTTCCCCTAGAATTGACATCAGGTGAGGGAACTAGAGAGGAACAAGTGCGATGTTCCTGAGAAAACCTGGATCTAAGTTGATCAATGTGCCTGCTCCAGAGGACTCCATCCTCTGTTTGCACCCTGTAAGAACGAGGGCCTGTGATTTGAGTTATCTCAGCAGGAATCCACAAAGGTTCACCCATAAGGTTCTTAGCATAAAGAGAATCACCCACACTGAATGTGCGAACTTTGGAAGTGGAATCTAGTGGTGCGTTGGGTGCGTAAGTGGGATGAAGGCGGTCAAGGGAAGACCTAAGTTTCCTACCCATCAACAACTCTGCTGGGGATAAGTTATTAGATGGGTTAGGAGTGATGTGCTGAACACTAAGAAGTTTTCAACTTTCTCAGTGATGTCCCCAGGACCCAGTTGCTGAAGTTTCTCCTTGGTAAAACGTACCATGCGTTCAGCCCGGCCGTTAGCCAAAGGGTGCCCAGGGGCAGTGAGGGCATGTCTGATACCCTGTTGTGCTAAATAGGATTCAAAAGGTTGGATGTAAATTGAGGGCCATTGTCAGAGACAAGAACATCAGGTAACCCGTGGGTTACAAAAGTTTTGAGCTGCTTGATGACAGCATCAGTTGTGGTGGATGCCATAGGGATTACCTCTAGCCATTTGGAATATGCATCTACTATAATAAGAAAGGTGTGCCCTCTGGTAGGGCCTGCAAAATCAATGTGAATCCTAGACCATGGGCCCCTAGGACATTCCCATTCCTGTTTGGGGGCGAGAGGTGGGGCAGGCCTGACTACCTGACAGTTGGGACAAGATGCAACCCAGTTTTCAACCATTTTGTCAATACCTGGCCACCATACATAACTCCTGGCCAATCCCTTCATCCTTACAATACCAGGATGACCCTCATGTAACATTTCCAAAACCTCTCTTTGTAGTTTTGCAGGAATAACCACCCTGTTACCCCACAAAATGCATCCTCTTAATACAGATAATTCAGTTTGCCTGGACTTAAAAGGTTGGGCCAGGTGAGGTAGATCTTGAAGAGGCCAACCTTTCTTAACCCAGCCTATAACAGGAGCCAATAAAGTGTCTTTGGCAGTCTCTCTGGCAATTTCAGCAGCATGAACTGGAAGCTTGGCAACAGTTTCTAGGAAAAAGGTGTGTGTTTCAGGTTCAAAGTCCTCCTTGTGGCAAGGAAGTGGGCAACGACTCAGTGCATCAGCATGTCCAATGTCCTTGCCAGGCTTGTGGATAAGTTTGTATGAATAAGCAGCAAGAAATTCAGTCCACCTCAGCATTCTTCGTGACAGGATAGTAGGTGTAGGTTTGTCTCCTGCCACAATGCCTAACAAAGGTTTGTGATTTGTAACAATGGTAAATGTTCTCCCATACAAATATTCATGAAATTTATTGACAGCTGCAACAATTGCCAATGCTTCCTTGTCCAATTGGCTGTAATTCCTCTCTGCTTTGGTCAAAGTGCGAGAGTAAAATGCAATAGAGGCTTCTCTCCCGCTGGGAAGCCTGTGGCTCAAACCCCACTCCAAAAGGGGATGCATCACAAGTCAGTACAACAGGCAAATTCTCAGAGAACTGTATCAGTACAGCATCAGACGTGATTAGTCTTTAAGAGTCAGTGCTTGCTTCTGGAAATGTTTCTTCTGAATGTTGGGAAGTAGCCTGTGAATAGTGTCCCATGACACCATAGATAAATAGGAGCCTGAGTCCACTTCCATTTGACAAGGCCTTCCTTCAATGAGTACCTTCACATGTACTTTTCTATTTCTTAAGGTTGAAGAATGACCAATGGTGACTGTTTGATGAGTTTCATTCTTCCCATTTGCTTCTGAGTTGCCCCATTTTCTCACTGAAGTTGTTGGGCTTGAAATCTTTGTCAGGAAACTTTCTTCTGTGTGGTGGAGTTCTGGATGATTTGCAGACTCTTGCTAAGGGACCTCTTTTTTCACAACGAAGGCAGATGGTATCAAAAACTTGCATTCAGTGGGGTGCCCCCCACAACCTCTGCAATAAAAGTCTTTCCTTTTTCTTCCCAGGTCTTTCTTTTTCTTTTCCATTCTGAGTCTAAAAATCCCTTCCTCCACCTCACTACAGTCTGATTCAGAATCTATTTGCTCTAATGAGTTGTTGTGGACTTTTCCACATCAGAATGGCTTGAGGCCTTGTTAATTTTCTTCATGGCTGCCGCTGAGGACTTAGTGGCTTCTGCTGAGGAGGCCTCTTCTATGGCTTCTTTCAATGTGATCTTAGGTTTTAATAACAATTTGCTCTGAAGCACCTTGTCTTTGAGGCCTAGAACAAATCGATCGCATGGCCTCCTCCAAGTTGTTAAACTTCATGCACCCCAATGTCTCTTAAACTTGTCACGTCGTTAACGTTTTCGCTTTCCCCTTGATCCCGACGGTAAAACTCATGTCTCTTAATGAGGCACGATACTTGTGGGGCGTAATGGGCTCTTAAAAGCTTCTCTAAATCAGGCCATTCCATTACCTTCACGTCTGCAGCTCCCGCCAATGCCTTCGCCATCTTGAAGACTGCGGACGCAGTGAAGAAAGACCGCCCTCTACCGCTTCTCGGAGATGTCGGCGAGGTCGTTTCCTTCCAAATACATTTGGAAGCGATCCGCATACGATTCCCAGTCTTCTGCCGCTGGATCGAACGGAGCTGGGGGGGTGTTCAGCACAGCCATCTCGCTCTTCTGCTTGTCTTCCGCGTCGTCTTCTCTTCAGGGGAATCCCACCTTCGTCACCAGTGTTAAGTTTGCATGAAGAGTCAGATGCGAAGAGCTTCAGTGAAGAGTTTATTCAGTGACTACAGCTCGAATGGACCCGTCGTGGCTGGGCTCCGGCTGCTACTTATAGCCAGCAGCCACAGTTGCCAGCCAATCAGAGTGCAGGGTTTTCCCACACTTTTCAAACCAATCATATTTGACATTTTACAAGAACAATTCAAACTAAACCAATGACATTCAAACCTACATCCATAACAGTTTGCATCTAGGGCTCACTGTGGTGTCAAGGAATTCTAGGAGAAGCAACTATTGTATTATATTTCTGCAAGTGCCTTTCTCCATTTTTTTTCTCTCAGAGTGTGTACAAGTGCTTGTGTACAATTTTTTTTCTGAGTTTGATTGATATACATGATTAGCAAATCTTCATGCAGAGATAGCACAGATAAGATGCCTTACCACAGGATGTTTACTACTACCGGTAACAGCTTCACAGATATGTTTCCCTCCTAGAGATTTTGAGGTACGTAAGAGTTATGAGTTGTAAACAGTTATGCTCAGAGGTACAATTTATTCCAAGAAATGATGACAGCTCAGTTCTGACTGATACAGTAAAGATGGCTTTCAAGTTGTTATTTTAATATGCCTTGTATTTATACAACTAGAAAGGCCTAATGAATTATCTTTTACTAATATCTTGACTCTTTCTCCATTACCCAGAACATGGAAGTACTGTATTATGAGAAGTCTGCAGTTCAACTGCCTGAGATGACAGCACTGGTGTTTGTTTTGCTGGAATTGCCGTAATTCAGCAGAAGCAGTTGGTTACAATAGAAGGAAAGAGAATGGAGAAGATTGGTTCCTGTTGATAAAACTAAATTCTTCATGTAATCTGTTTAGTACTGAGAAGGGGGAAAAGGTTTGAATAAGAACATGGGGAGTCTTTGGTGGAAACATCTGCTCAAGAGGATGTAGTTTCTTGGTTTCTATTTTCTCCTAAAGAGAATTCAAAATAGCATAATGCAACTTAACATACAACCACCATTCCTTCAGACTGGTTTTTAGGTTGGAAGCATTAGTAACAAAATTAATGTCATAAGCTATAGACGCAATTTACATAGACTTCTGCAAAGCCCTTGATTCAGTGGTCCATGACAAACTACTGTTAAAACTAAATTCTTATGGCATTTCTGGATCCCTTCATAAGTGAATTACTGCGTTCCTGTCACAGTCAACAAAAAGTAAAAATATGGAGCGCTATATCAAACCCTGCTCCAGTTAACAGCGGTGTCCTCCAAGGCAGCGTTCTAGGACCCACCCTCTTTATACTCTATATAAATGACCTTTGAGATCACCTTATAAGCAACTGCGTCCTCTTTGCGGATGACGTAAAACTATTCAACACCACCGACAATGCTACTATTCTTCAAAGCAACCTTGATAATGTGTCAGAATGGTCAAACATCTGGCAACTCCAAATCTCGACCCACAAATGCTCTGTCCTACACATTGGTAAAAAAAATCAGTACACCAAATACAAACTAGGTGGATAATGACCTTGTTGATGATCCTCACTCTGTCAAGGACCTTGGAGTTCTCGTATCAAATGACCTAAGCACCAGAACTCACTGTAACAACATTGCCAAAAAGGCATTAAGAGTTGTAAATCTAATCTTACGAAGCTTCTCCTCCAGAAATATCGAATTGCCAACTAGAGCATACAAAACTTTTGCCAGACCAATACTCGAATACAGCTCATCAGTCTGGAATCCATAATGCATATCAGACATTAATACAATTGAGCGAGTCCAGAAGTATTTCACAAGAAGAGTACTACACTCCTCTGCTCACAACAGAATACCCTATATCACCAGGCTTGAGATTTTGGGCTTGGACAACCTTGAACTACACCGCCTACGGTTAGACTTAAGCATAGCGCACAAAATTATCTGCTACAATGCCCTACCAGTCAATGACTACTTCAGCTTTAACCACAACAATACAAGAGCACACAACAGATACAAACTCAATGTAAACCGCTTCAAACTCGATTGCAGAAAGTATGACTTCAGAAACAGATTGGTCAATGCCTGGATTGCACTACCTGACTGTTGTTACATCCTCTAACCCCCACTCCTTTAACCTCAAACTATCCACTATTGACCTCACCCCATTCCTAAGAGGTCTGTAAGGGGCGTGCATAAGTGCACCATTGTGCCTCCTGTCCCTGTCCTATTGTCCCCATTTATTTGTACCTATTTCCTGTATTCTTACTCATGTTTATACTTATACCTATTATCTTGTAAGCGATTGACAAATAAATAAAACTAAATAAATAAAATTTGGTGATGGCTGATAGGTTCATTAACAATAGCAAAATAAAAGCTGAACTGCCCATCAAGAAATGCTAACTTTTAAGTGTATATTAGCCAAAGGTATCTGGATGCATGTCATAAGCAGACTAGACTTTGGAATTTAAACTAACAGTTTGGGGCAGTCTTGAAATGGGAAGGATCTTTTAAAGATATTGGCTTGACCTTCAGTGTTATGCATATACTCCTAGGTATTTACACAAGGTAAAAAATGAACAAGTCAATGCAAAATATAGAATACACATTAATAAATGCATGCAAATGCAAAATGCTACTCCATTTTGTGAAAGCAGCATTATGCAGAGTGGTGAAAAAGAAAATGTTGAAGCTTAGGGTTTTGAACTAGGGCACAATAGCTTATTGAATCAGCTAGATTAAGCAAACATAAACATGTAAAACCATCACAATAAGTAAAAAAAATGAGAATGATGTAAATTTAATATAGCAAATAGCAGAGTTCCATTTCGTTGCATATGAGACCACTTTTCTATTATAATAAAAGTGTAATATATTTTGGACAAAATTTTAAGAGTTTACATATGGAACTATTTAAAATAGTTTCTTGAATTAGATGATCACATAAAATGATTTGCCTTATATTTGCCTGAATGTATGCATTTATTTATTGTCCTTTTATCCCAGAGTGATTTGTAAATCATTAAAACTGTAATTCTGTCACCTATACAAGGTGTTTTATTTGTAACCATTATGAATTACTAAGTCAGGAGGACAGTGATTAAAAAAGATTTCCAAAAAAGAATTATTTGATTCAAAGACCTGTTCCTCTATTGGTCTTAACATTCATTAGTTTTCACAGTTTTGTAATAATTTAATGAGTTTCAATAAACATTTCAGAAAATAATAAGTTTTCAAATACAGAGTTTCTACTTATGCTGCATAATAGGCAAATGTGGGAAAGAAGGAATAAGCAGAAATTTGCTGTTGAACTACTAAACTGAATTTAAGAGTATAAGAGAAAATGCCAAAAACAATTAGATTAAGTTCTGAAGTTCTTTTATTTTTAGGATGTTGTGTATAAGACTGCTGATAGAAATAAATGCCAGCTGACCTCTATATTTGAAAATATAATCCTTTTAATACTTCCAATCTCCTGATTTAAATAATTAGTCTTTTGGAAGGGAAAACATTATCTTATTTATTTTATATGGCTATCTATCTCATATACATGATTCCTGGCAGCTAACAGTTAAAAACAGAATAAAAGCGTAATTTAAAAAATCAACCAAAGATAAAAATAACAGAAACAAGATAAAATAACATAGCACTCATGTAATACAAGGATGACCAAGAAGCAGATTCACCCATACTATCGTGGCACATGTTTATTTTATTAATTTTTACCTGAAACAGCTATTGTTCACTCCTACAGGTAGTCCTCAAGTTATTATCACAATTGAGGTCAGAATTTTGGTCATAGGGTGTCATTGACATTTGGCTGCCTTGCTCAATGACCCAATCCCAGCTCTCCCCATTGCAGTCATTTAAGCAACATGCGGGGGTGCCTCAGAGGTTGGGGGAGGCTTTAGGAGACCCCAACACCCACCAGGAGGTTGACATAGCAATAGCAGACTTATATACTGCTTCTTCGTGCTTTACAGCCCTAAGTAATTGAAAACATATCAGTATACTGCCTCCAACAATCTAGGTCCTCATTTTACTGACCTCGGAAGGATGGGAAGCTGAGTCAACTTTGAGCTGGTCAGAATTGAACTCCTGGCCTGCAATACTGCATTCTAACCAATGCACCTCTAGCAAATCTACTGCAGGCCAGAAGTCCTTGGCTAGGTAGGCCCAGCAGCACAGGAGCCTCCTCTTTCTCCTCCAGTCCCCAGAGGACTTGCTTTCTCCCTATGCCACCACACCTGGAAGGCCTCAGCTGGCTAGGACCAGTGGTACCCGAGCCTCTTGCCTTCCTGCCCCCTCTCCATAGACACACACTGTGGGGAGAAGGTGGGGCTGGTTTTCTGACATGATGGACAAAATTTGGGGCCTTTGGGTTGGAGGTTCCCTATTATATTTTGAGAAAATATTCCATTAACGACATAAATTACTAATTGTGATTCTGGAACATTTGACAGATAGTACTTTGTAAGAAGCAAGAATCCATTCTAAACTCGGCATTGTATCTTAATATGTTAAGCATTTTGAGGAGAACACTTGCAGTCTGTTTCATAAAATAGGAGAGGCACCTGTGAGTATTAAGAGGAGCAACACTCCCACATACCATTGACTGAGTGCCTTCTTCACCTTTTGTTCTTAAAAAAAAGCCTTATGCAAACTAAATGGAAAGAATCAAAATGGCATTTAAAGACATGTTGCAAAGAGAAAGAGAAGATAAAACAATTGTTAAAAAAGAAACCTGGTGTTAGCCACACAATCTTTCATCTTGTCAGCACTTCTGCTGTCACATTGATGCATTCACTGACTTTCAAATGCCAGGTTAGCCAAATAGCAGTTTAACAAGACATAAGAATATATGTTAGCAAATAAAGATGATTAATGGTAATAATGGAAAAGGAAAAACAAACAAACTAGCAACTATCAGACTACAAATGGTATATATCCTTTCATTTTGTACTAAATAAATATCTATACTCCATGCAGGTTTCACCTTTTGCCAGTGTTAGAGTTCTTATATGGAAGTTTTCTGTGAGCTAGATTAGTATATCTATCTTTAAGACAGCAGTGAACAATTATTTTGGATAACTGAGCACTTCTAAAATTTTGAAAGCATGCTATGGGCACTAATTTCAAGATGGCTACCATGCAAGTGTTCCCTATTTGTGAAGTGGCTTTGATGGTAATCACAACCAATACTTACAAGACAACAAATTGGTGGTGAGGTTGTTCTCTGCTGTCCCTTTATGCTGATGAAAATGCTGTTTTTATTGGGCACTGGGAAGATAGGGACCTTCCAAACAAAGCACTTGACTGCTATCACCCAATTTTTATTTTTTCTAAAGGGGCTTGTATAAAACCTGGAATTATTCTTGTACAGTCAGTAAAGATGATTTGCAGCATGCTGCATTTTCAATTATTTTTAATTATTGCTTTTTGATGCTGATTCTACACTCACAAACCAGATGGCCAAATATTTTCATCAAGTTATAGAATTGTGAAAATATTTAATTAGATGTTATTTTGTCTTATTTTTTTTCCTGATAACAAATGTTTATATTAAATTATTTCTTTTATTCTGCTGTAAACACTGGTAATAAAAATATTTTGTTTGATTATTTTTAAACTTAAAAAGTCTTTGAAGTATTAAAATTAGACAGGGGAGTATACTGAGCAAGTACTAAAAGAGGGTTCTCTGGGCAGATGAGTATTCAGCTGCAACATATTGGCATTTTGGCTTTGAAGATGATCAGAAAATAGCCTTAGTTTATTAAATTGAAATTAACAAAAGCATGTGTTACGGCTTTTAAATCACAAGAGCAGAAAAGTCTCTGGAGATTCTCAGTCATCCAAGTCATAGTTGTCAGAAAGGTGTTTTTTTTTGTTCAGAAGGCAGCTGGATTGTTTTTTCCTTGAGGAAGAAGAAGAAAAGTTTCTCCTCTCATTGAAAGGAAACTTCTTCTTCCGCAAGGAAAAAACAGTCCAGCTGCCTTTTGAAGAAAGAAAAGCACCTTTGCAATGAGCAGAAAAGGCAACTATGGTGTTTACGTAATGGTTAGCAGGACACATATACAACCTTCCCAAAGTTCCTGTATATTTTAACAGGGCCAGAACTTATTCTGTGTAAGCTCAAAGTAATACAAAGTATTAAATTCATTCGGTATTAAACAGAATGTAAATTTTTTCATTCCTGTACATTTTCAAGATACGAATCTGTGCTGCAGCTACTTGTGATCAGTTTGTCTCCTGAATTAATCTCTTTTACATCAAGAGACAAAGAGATCACAAGTAGTTGCAGCACAGTTTCTTATCTTGATTTATTTCCTGCTGTAAATAGTTGAGTGAATGCATTTAGATCTGTTACTCCAATTAATGTTCATTAGGGGAGTCAAAATCCAACATTCAGGGTGTTTACTATATTGGTAGTAACTATGGCTCAGCAGAGAAGCACATTCTATCTTGTTTCATAATAGTTTATTATGGCCAAACTGACACATCATATAAACTAGACAGAATATTCTTGGCCCATAAGATTAAAAGTTCTAACTATTCTAAATCATATCTAGTATTTTGCGTAGAAAACAAGGCTCATAGCTCTGGAATACTTTTGACCTTTGTTACATGAATTTCTCAAATCATAGCAGCAGCAAGGACTATACTGTTTCAGTTTTTAGCAAGCATCTATAGATGATTCATCTGGTTAATTACTTGTGCTTTATTTACAGCCATATTGGGTTACTGTAAGATAATAGCAATAGCAATAGCACTTAGACTTATATACCGCTTCACAGTGCTTTTACAGCCTTCTATAAGCAGTTAAAGGGGGCTTGAAAAAGTAACTAAAAACATCCAATAGTAATTTTCATAACTAAGGGGAAAAGCATGCTTTATAAATCACATTGGCTGATTTATACAACAAAGAAGCCACCAATTGCACACACACACACACACACACACACACACATTTTGATGTAGGATGTTATGTGAGTCAATGTATTTGCCAGACTTTTATTAAATATAGCTTAATGGAACCAATACTGTGTCCTTGGCATCTGCAGCCTTGAAGGGGTTTCCATCCAGTGACCTCACAAATTTGAGCTCCACTTCCCTTGAGCATCTTCAATCCACGGCCAATCATTGAAAAGACTCCTTAAATAAGATTGATTATATTTAATGGACACTGTTTTACACCCTCATAAAGGGTGCTATAAGAGCTAACCAGTGCTATAATCTTTCTTGAAAAATTGCTCTTCTGCATTATTGTGAAGTTTTAAAAAGCCCACATGGAAGGAGTTTTAAAGAAGGGCTGCTACAAAATAGTGGAGAACTAATTACATTATATCTACTTTAGAAGCCCTAAAAAAATTAAAATCAAGCCTTTAAAACTATCTCCATTATTTATTTATTTATTTATTTATTTATTTATTTAATTGGTCTTATATGCCGCCCTATCTCCCGAAGGACTCAGGGCGGCTCACATAAAAAACACCCAATACAAAAGTTAAAAGAATTAAAAATAATTAAACTAATTAGACCAAATAAATATTTAAAACCCAAACCACAAAACATTTAAAACAAAAGTGCTCCCCCCCTCAGTCCAGGCTGGTTTGTTCGAATAACCAAGTCTTTAGGCCGCGGCAAAAGGAGCAGAGGTCAGGGGCCAATTGTAGCTCCAGGGGAAGCTGGTTCCACAAAGTGGGCGCCCCCACAGAGAAGGCCCTCCCCCTGGGGACCGCTAGCCGACATTGTTTGGCTGACGGTACCAAACGATGGTATTATCACTTGAGTCTTAAAGCCTAATGGTTTTCTCTGTGTGAGTGTACCTGCATATCATGTTCATATACTTGCAAACACTTGTATGTAGAAAAAGTAGAAAAAGTATATCAGGAGTGACATATCCTCTTTTCCAAAAGATAATCCTCCCTTCTCATTGTATATATATTTTATGGCTGTTATTAATAATGCATTTCCAAGTACAATTCAGAATGCTGAGAAATGTTACTTTTAAAAATCTAAATTGATTAAAAAAATTTTTAATTCTCTATTTGTGACCAACTGAAGATGACCTTCTGCTTTTCTCATGGAATACTTTCATTATTTATATATTACATTAGAAAAAACAAGGAACCAGATGTTCTCTGCAGCAGAAACCAAGAAATGAAACTTTCTTTTATTCATTAATATATATCTTCAGTTAAAGTGGCCTATTTAGAGAAAGCTACAGCTTGATTTTTTTCTGTTCTCTTTTCCAAGGAACTCAAACATTCCTGCTTTTCTCAAAACAGCTAGTAGTGGCCTCACAATCCCATAAAGTTGGTTAGATTACAGGTAGCTGAAATCACCCTGAACTCCTTTCAGTGGCATTGGGAACTGAGTGTTTCAGTCCAATCAAATAATGTCTATTCCCTTCACTAAGAGTTTGTATTGGTGTTGGGTTCAGACTTCAAAAGAAACCATTCCCTAAGTGGGCAAACTCAGCTATCATTTGCAAATCATGGATGTTGGCTAAATGTTATGTGTAAATGTAGTTTCTTGCCTTATTTAAGTGTCTTGCCTTATGAGTGTCCAACACTCACCTTGAGGATTACAGGGTGAGTGGAGTAGAGTTTGCCACATGAAGACTTAGCACACACCCTTTTTAGGCTTAAGGATTATCCTCTTCAGTATTTATCGTTATCTCCAGGGCAAGGAGAACGAGATAACTGCAAGTCCTGAGTGCTTTAACCACAAATAAACAAAACCTCTTTTTAACTTAAATTCCTTAATTTGCATTTCGATTTGCGAGGTTATTGACTGCTGAGGGAACTGTCCCTCAACTTCACCCTATGCAAATACAGGCTGCCTGGGAAAACGCCACTCCGACAGCCTCCCCTCCGCCCCCAACAATCGCAGCAAGAGACCAGCCT
This sequence comes from Naja naja, assembly GCA_009733165.1. Classification (NCBI taxonomy): domain Eukaryota; kingdom Metazoa; phylum Chordata; class Lepidosauria; order Squamata; family Elapidae; genus Naja; species Naja naja. The sequence goes on along the minus strand of CM019153.1, from coordinate 14,602,441 downwards.
TAACCTTCCGCGGACTCCCAACAACCGGGGCGCTCAGAAGGACGGGATGCGTTGGCATCACCCCGAAGCAGCGCGGAGCTGAGGGAACGGCGGGCTGGCGACCGCTTGCACCCTCTTGCCGGCATCTGGGGGCGTGTTTCTACGTCGGGAAGGCGGCCGCTGCAGCAGTGGCCACCACCTCCCTGCTTCCACTCCGCCTTCCTCAAGTTTGAGCTTGTTTTTGAAGCGGGCGACAGCGGCGGGGAGGGCAGCTGCCTCAGGCGTGGTTCCGAGGGAGCCATGAAGAGCCGGCGGCGGTGGAGGTGGCGGTGGCAGCTCCACCGCCGATTTGCGCTTGTCTTAGCCGCCTACACGCTGCTGCTCCTGCTGCTCGTGTCTTACACGCTGGATTATAGAGCCAGAAGGGGGCGCGCGGGCGAGGAGGCGCAGTTGCCCCACCACTGCCCCAGCCTTGAGGAGGCGCTCGGCGACTGGGGCTGGGAAGAGCCGCCGCCGCCGCCACCGCCACCGGCGGCGGGAGGGGCTGAGGACGGGAACGCGACCGGGAGGGAGCCCAGCCCGGGGAGCAGAGCGGGCGGGAAGCGGCACATCTATTTGCACGCCACTTGGCGCACCGGCTCGTCTTTCCTGGGAGAACTGTTCAATCAGCACCCGGATGTCTTCTACCTGTACGAGCCCATGTGGCACTTGTGGCAAGCGCTCTATCCCGGAGACGCGCTGAGCCTCCAGGGCGCCCTCCGGGACATGATGCGCTCTCTCTTCCGCTGCGACTTCTCGGTGCTGCGCCTCTACGCGACGCCGCCGGCCGGCCGCGACCCGCTCATCCCCTTGCCCGCCACCTTCGGGGCCAAGTCGGGCAGCGGGAGCGGCAACCTGAGCACGGCGAGTATTTTCGGGTGGCGGAGCAACAAGGTGATCTGCTCGGCGCCTTTTTGTCCCCACGCGGCCCGGGCCCGCGCCGACGTGGGCCTCGTCGACAGCGCCGCCTGCGAGCGGAGCTGCCGCCCGCGTCCGCTGCGGGAGCTGGAAGCCGAGTGCCGAAAGTACCCGGTGATGGTCATCAAGGACGTGAGGCTGCTGGAGTTGGGGGCCCTCCTGCCGCTGCTGCGGGACCCGGACCTCAACCTGCACGTCATCCAGCTTTTCCGCGACCCCCGTGCCGTCCATAATTCCCGGCTCAAGGCCAAGCAGGCGCTGCTCCGGGAGAGCATCCAGGTGCTGCGCAGCAGGTATCACGCCGAGTTCCGAGGACTGCCCCGTCGGCAGCTCCCGCCCGCCGCAGCCGCGGCCATCGCCGGGGTCGGCGGGGGAGCCGTCCGGACACACCCGCAGCACCGAGTGGAATTCTTCCTGGGCGGCGCCCTGGAGGTGATCTGCCAGGCCTGGCTGCGTGACTTGCTCTTCTCCCGCCGGGCCCCCGCCTGGCTACGCCGCCGGTACACGCAAGTGCGCTACGAGGACCTGGTGCTGGAGCCGCGCTCCCAGCTGCGCCGCTTGCTGCGTTTCGCAGACCTTCCCGCGCTGCCCGCCCTCGAGGCCTTCGTCTTCAACATGACCCGCGGGGCCGCCTACTCCTCGGAGCGCCCCTTCCTCATCTCCGCCCGCGATGCGAGAGAAGCCATCCACGCCTGGCGGGAGCGCCTCAGCCGGGAGCAGGTGCGCCAAGTGGAGGCTACCTGCGGAGATGCTATGAGGCTCCTGTCCTACCTGCCGAGCAGCGAAAAGGGGGTTCGGCGGGATGCCGCTAGGGGACGCTCCAACGCTTCTCCTCATCCAGGTAGCCGCCAAATTGCTCCTGGCACAATCTATTTAACGAAGAAAACTCCGCTTTAATAGAGCCGTCAGGTGACCCCACCTTTTCCTCACAGGGGGCACTTCCGCATCTAGACATCCCGGCAGAAATTGGGCAGGTTTTTTTTCCGTTGATTCTATGAGTCATTAAAGTGAAGAGGAGGGTTGTCCATCCCACTCTGGCATTTACTCTGCCTCAGTCTCCTCCATCTTGATGCCATTGAGGCAAGACCTATGGCCCAAGCTAGCATGGTGCATTGGTGCAATATCTGCCCAGAGAAGGCTGCCTTTCATGCTCTTTTATTTATCAGCTTGGAGAAGGAAGCCTATGGTAGATATATTACCAGTTTGATTTTTATAGGATTCCTAGTTATTTAAAATGAGTGGCACTGCAGAAACTTAAGATGCATGAATTGCATGCTAGTAGCTGTTCCCTTCCCTACTTTTGACAAATAGATTGACATGTGAGTACCAACTCCTGTACTTGAATGAGGACTTTAATCTCTTGAAAGTGAATCAGACTGCAAAACAAATTATTAAAGCTGAGTTTTAAACAATCCTTATAATGGTTTCTTGTAATGGTCAGATTTTTTTAAAAAATCATATGGATAGTCAAACAAAACATTTTGACGATCCTCAGCCTAATATAGATGAAAGGCTACTTTTTTAAAGTTTGAAAGATGCAAATAGACTTAATAAAAGAAGCATTGCTTTCTTTTCCTGCATAGGAGAGTGCACAGTAATTCTCTCTTTATTTTTATATCTCAATGTGTTCTCTACCTCAAGTATCTTTTTACACTTTATACCCTAATACCAAGAATAATTGGCTGTTAATGATGCTGTCTTTGAAAGTTTGCAGCCAAAAGATTTTTAAAAGGAGAAACTGGTTTATAAAGTGGCAATTATACAGAACATAATAAAGAGCTTTTGGGTAATTGCTGAAGAGGGATTATTGCAACCAGTTGAAAGGACCCTATTTACATGCTTGAAACAAGAAATGCACTGTAAATCATTCAAGTGATAATTTTGGTCTGCAGAGAAAGGAAAAGCTTGCAAATGTGTTACAATGCCACTATGTCTCAGCCAGCAACATACCCAACTTGAAATTGGGTAGGTTTTAAAAAGTACAGAAAATGGAGTGCTTCATATGTAACTTCTTCATTGGCATAAAACCTGAGAAACTCAAATTATCATTCATTTATTTCTAATGAGTAAATGGGCTTAGTTTTCCCACATAAGGGCATTATGCCATCAAGAATTTCTTATTTACTTGCATGCCTTGTTTTGTCTGGAGAGCCAACTTGTTTTAAAGTGCCAAAAATTATAATGCCAAGAGACTAGTAATGGACTTCTAAAATGTAAAGCAATTATAAAACTTTCTTGCTGAAAGTGCATTCTTAAATCAGCTTTTGGGGAGAACCATTCCTCTTGCAAGGAAGAGGGGATAGTTTTAAGAACAGCTGCAGGAACGTCATAAAATCTCATGGAAGCATGTACAAAGCATGGTTGAAACGAACAGATTACTTCATAAATTGGGATTGAATACAGACACACCAAACCTCAAGAGTCCTAAAGCTGTAAATCAATGCCAAAATTAGGAAATATTTATGCTGTTTAGCTTGAGATTTGGCCCAGTAAGTTTTAGTTTCTAAAACAATGAAGAAATAATCAAGAAAAACATTCTGGAAACAAGCATTAGACATCTTGAGGTTGCCATTTCTGTCTTTTAGGAAAAACAGGAGCATGCAAATTTGTCCTGTTTTTGTATGCAGATACATCCAGATGTTATTCAGAGGTTAATACTTCAGTTGTAATTGTCTACAGCTGTGGACATTTATAAGTAATATATTTGATAAGAATCTTAACAGCAAATTTCCGTTTCAAAAGTAGATATTTTTAGGTGGGTGCAGCTTTACTAATGTTGCTTTTGATATTACTTGACATGAAAGCCCACAAAAGTAATACCAGAACTGAGAGTGATACACAAATTTGTGAGCAAATATTTGCTGTATTTCAGATTTTCTGAATTTTTCCACTGAATTTTTTCAAGTTTTATTTAAAAAAAAAAATTTTATTTAACATAAATTTAAAACAAACAAACAAACCAACACACACACATATATACATATATACATTTTACAACATATATTGAGCAATGGTTAAAATCTTTATCCTTTTCATTAATGTGATCTACCTTGTTAGAATAACTCCTTCGTTCTTTTAATGTTTTAGTTTCTCTATATCATTTAATGTTAACTACATGTCTTCTAATTATTCTGTGACTTATCGAAGTGTCAAATGTTACATTTTCTTTATCCACTCATACCAAATATTCCATATTTCATAATAATCACTATCTTGTTTATTTTTTAACAACTTAGTTAGACTATCCATTTCGGCACATTCATGAATTTGTTTTAATTACCATATCGTCTGAAGGGATAAACGTCAATTTCCAATTTTGTGCGTAAGTTATCCTGGCCACAGTTATAATATGCAGAATTAAGTATTGATATTTTTTTCCATCTTTAAATTTATCATGCTTAAAAGAAAGGTTTCAGGTTCAAGTTTTAACTTTTGTTTTGTCATATTTAAAATCCAATTCCTCATGTTCCTCCAAAATTTCTGGGCACATGGGCAGGTCCACCACATATGGAAATATGTTCCTTGTACATAATTACATTCCCAACAATTAGGTGGTAAGTTGGGATACATCTTAGCCAATCTCGCAGGGGTAAGTGCCAACGATGAGCCATTTTATATAGATTTTCTTTGTAAGCGACAGACAGGGTTAATTTATAATTTATTTGCCAGATGTGTTCCCATTTATCTAATTCAATACTATGGCCCACGTTTCTAGCCCATATTATCATAGAGTCTGTAACCGTTTCTTCTTTTAATTTGTAATCCAAAAGATATTTATATATTTTACTAATTCTTTCTTTTCCTCTCCTAACCATATATTGTCAAATTCAGTCGTATTGAAGCCAAACTGTTCTCTGTCTTTTTTATAGTGGGTTTGGATTTGTAGAAAGGGCCACCATGCTATCTCCTTTCCTTGTATTTTTATTTGGTTCCTATTTTTAAGCTCTCCTGTATCGTACAATAAATCTTTATACCTGACAATATTTTCATAGTCCATTACATTTGGGTGCGTAACTGCTTCTGACGTGGATAACCACAGTGGAACCTTTAAGTAATGGTTTTTTCTGATCTTTTCCCAAATGTTAGACAATACATTCCTTACATGGTGTCTTTGAAAATATGAATGATGTTTAAATTTTCCATCCCACATAAAAGCATGCCAGCCAAGTTGAAGATCAAAACCCTCTAATATTAATAGTCTCCTATTTTCTAATTTAGCCCAATCCTTAAGCCAATTTACTATAGCAGCCTCATAATATAGTTCAAAATCTTCCTTTTTTCTGGCATCCTGCAATAATTTAAATTTCACTCTAGGATTTTTCTTCTGCCATATAAATTTAGATACATATTTATTTAGTTCTGCAAAAAAATTCTTTTCCAGCTTGACTGGCACAGTCTGAAACAAAAACAAAAGTTTTGGTAAGATATTCATTTTTACTATCGAGATACGTCCCAATAGTGATAGCTGCAATTTTACCCAATTATCTCTTAGACTATTTGCAATATTAATTTATCATAATTCAGGGTCACCCATTCCCTCCTTAATTGGGGGGGGAGGACCCTCTACAGGGATGGGCCGAGGAGTTTAGTCAGCATCTGACGGACAAGATCGCTCAGATTCGGGCCGGCTTGGACTCCAACTGGTCAGAATCTGATGGGAGTAAGATGACAGGTCTTAGGGATTCCATCTGGGAGGAGTTTGATCCTGTGACTCCAGATGAGGTGGACAGGATCATGGGGAAGCAAAGTGCTGCCACATGTTTATTGGACCCGTGTCCCTCCTGGCTGGTTTATGCCGCCCAGGAGGCTACGCAAGGCTGGCTCCAGGCAGTGGTCACTGCTTCTTTGAGTGAGGGATCCTTTCCCCTGCCTTGAAGGAGGCAGTGGTGAGGCCCCTCCTCAAGAAGCCTGCCTTGGACCTGGCTATTTAGAATAACTTCTGTCCTGTCTCCAACCTTCGCTTTGTGGCGAAGGTTGTTGAAAGCATGGTGGCCTGACAGCTCCCGGTCTTCCTGGAGGAAACCGACTATCTGGACCAGTACCAATCAGGTTTCAGGCCCAGGTACAGCACGGAGATGGCGTTGGTCGCACTGGTGGATGAACTCTGGAGGGCGCGTGATAAGGGTCATTCCTCTGTCCTGGTCCTATTAGATTTCTCAGTGGCTTTTGATACCATTGACCATGGTATCTTACTGCGACGCCTCGCGGGGTTGAGAGTGGGAGGCACTGTTCTACAGTGGTTCTCCTTCCTCTCGGGTTTTACGCAGTTGGTGTTGGCGGGGGGGCAGAGATCGGCCCCGAGGCCCCTCCTTTGTGGGGTGCCTCAGAGGTCGGTTCTTTCACCCCTCCTGTTCAACATCTATATGAAGCCGCTGGGTGAGATCATCCATGGTTTTGGGGTGAGGTATCATCAGTATGCTGATGATACCCAGCTTTTTATCTCCACCCCAAACCAACCCAGTGACACCCTTGACGTGATGTCCAGGTGCCTGGAAGCGGTGCAGGTCTGGATGGGGAGGAACAGGCTCCAGCTCAACGCGGCTAAGACCGAGTGGCCATATGTACCGGCATCTCGAGTTACCCAGGATTTTCCACCTTTAGCTATGGGGGGAGAGGTGTTGCCCCCCATAGATAGGGTTCGCAACTTGGGTGTCCTCCTGGATGTGCGGCTCAGTTTGGAGGAGCAGGTGGGAGCTGTGGCCATGGGGGCATTTGCCCAGGTTCACCTGGTGTGTCAGTTGCGCCCCTATCTGGACCGAGATGCCTTACGTATGGTCACTCATGCGCTTGTCACCTCCCGATTGGACTACTGCAATGCTCTTTACATGGGGCTGCCCTTGAGGACCACTCAGAGGCTTCAGCTGGTCCAGAATGCGGCGGCCCGGGTTGTAATGGGAGTGTCCCGATACTCCCATGTTACACCCCTCCTGTGTGAGCTGCACTGGTTACCAGTTGCCCTCCGGGTGAGATTCAAGGTGCTGGTATTGACCTATGAAGCCCTTCATGGCTTAGGACTGGGGCATTTGCGGGAGACCCTGCTGCCAGGAATGACTTCCCAATGTCCTGTGCACTCCCATAGGCAGGGCCTCCTTGGGGTGCCGTTGGCCAGACAATGTCAGCTGGCGACCCCTAGGGGTAGGGCCTTCTCTGTGGGAGCACCCACCCTATGGAATCAGCTGCCCCTGGAGCTTCAGGTGGCCCCTGACCTCCAATCCTTCTGTCGTAGCCTGAAAACTTGGCTTTTCCAATTGGCTGACCTGGACTGATGGAGGGGATGGGGTTTTAATGACTGTTTTTATTAGTTTTAATTGGTTATTGGGATTTTGAATTTAATTGCTTTTTAATGTTTGTATTATATTTTTTATCACTGTGAGTCGCCCTGAGTCCTTCGGGAGATAGGGCGGCATAGAAATACCATTAGATAGATAGATAGATAGATAGATAGATAGATAGATAGATATCTTTCTTAATCGATGAACACCTAGCAGTCAACCAGATCCCTAGATATTTTACTTTACTGACTGTCTGGATACCTAATGTATTTGCTTATTCTTCCTTCTGCTCCTTTGTACAATTTTTTGTTAAGATTTTTGTTTTATCTTTATTAATTTTTAACCCTGCAACCCTTCCATATTCTTCTATTTCTCCTAATAATATGGGGCTTGTTTCTAAAGGTTCTTCTAGTATAAATTATATCATCGGCAAAGGCCTGAAGTTTATATTCCTCTTTTTAAATTTTTAATCCTTTAATTTCTTGATTTTGCCTAATTTGTACTAAGAGAGTCTCTTCTGCCAGTATGCATAATAAAGGGGCTAGGAGACAACCTTGTCTTACTCCTTTGTTTATCTTTGTGTCATCTGTGTTTTCCCCATTTATTAATAGCTTTGCAGTTTGAATATTGTAGATTGTTTTAATAAATCCTATGAAGTTTTTGCCAAATTTCATGCCTGTTAATTGTTTAATGAGAAAATTCCAGTTCAAATTGTCAAATGCTTTCTGGGTGGCTAAAAATATCAACGCCATTGGTCTAGTTGTGTGTACCTCATAGTATTCTATTACATCCTTAATCGTTCTTGTATTTGTTTTTATTTGCCTATGAGGGAGGAAGCCATTCTGGTCAGTATGAATAATTCTATTTAATACTCTTTTTAATCTTTCCTCCAAAATTGTAGCCATTATTTTATAGTCAACATTTAACAGTGATATTGGTCTGTAATTTTGTATTTTTGGGGGTTCTGATTGTTCTTTATGGATGAGAGTAATATATGCTTCCAACCATGATTTAGGCACCCTAGCATTCTCCAAAGCCGCATTGTACAAATCCACCAGTATCTCCTCTATTATTTCTTGGAATTCCTTGTAAAATTCCGAAGGGATTCCGTCTGGTCCAGGGGTCTTATTTGCTTTTTGTGTTCCAATTGCCTTTCTAATTTCTTCTATGGTAATTTTATTATTCAAATTTTGTTTCTCTTCATCCATAATTTCAGGCAGATTCTTTTTATTCAAGTATTGATCAATACATTTTTCTGATATTTCCTCGTGTTTATACAATTTTGTAAAAAATTCCTTTGCAATTTCTTTCTTTTCATGGGGCTGTGTACATAATTTCCCTTCCTGAACCTGAAGAGCTATAATCGTTCTTTTTTCTTGCTCTTTTTTAATTTTGTGGGCTAACCACCTCCCCGGCTTATTTGCATTTTCAAAATAGTTTTGCTTCGCTAATTTAATTTTCCAGGCCAAATCTTCCTGTATACTTAGATTTATTTTATGCTTTATTAAATCTTTTTTTTCTTAATATTTAAATTATTCAAGTTCTTTTGTGTACTTGTTTCTAAGTCTTTCAGTTTCTCCCTCCATAGATTTTGTTGTTGTCTTTTTTCTTTATTCTTTTTAATGTTATATGCAATAGTTAAACCTCTCACATAAGCCTTGGTCATATCCCAGAGATTCTGTAGGGAGGTGTGTTCTCTTTTATTTATTTCAAAAAAATATTTTTAGTTCTTTCTTTATCATTTCAATATATACTTTATCTCTTAATATGGTATTATTAAATGTCCATCTTCCCATTTTCCTCTTTCCTTTCCATTTAATTTGTATGGGATTATGGTCAGCCCATATGTTTGGCACAATCTCAATCTTTTCAATATTCTCCATTAGCCCAGGGCCCATCCATATCTGATCTATTCTAGACCAAGAGTTATGGGGGTTCAAAAAAAGTGTATTGTTTTTTATTTGGGTTTAATTCTCTCCACACGTCTTTCAAGTTAAGTTCTCTTACCATGTTTTGGAAATATGAGGGGAGTACTCTCCTTTCCTTTTTTTCCACTTCTATAATCTTTATCTTTGTTTGGGATTGCATTAAAGTCCCCTACAATGCATTCATTGTCGTATTCGAATTCTATTATTTCATGGTGGAGTTTATTATAAAAGTCTTTCTGGTTTGTGTTTGGGGCATATATTGTAACTAATAATCTTTTCAGAGTTTTATGTGGATCTTAGTGATACACTATCTCCGATATAGGCTGGCTTCACAAATGATGACAAATCATAACTTGGTTTGTTTAATTTAATCTTAGCGAACATGTACTAAACAGTATACATAACATGTGTCTATAAAATGGGACACAAAGATTTATACATACATTATTAAATATGCAGATAAATCTTGAAAAGTATAAAATTACTAAGGCTGAATACTGAATTGTATCTGACTTGCAAAGCTGAGATGGTATTTTTGCTTAATTACTTAAGAATTGAATAGAAATATGAGTTAGAGAAGAGCTGTACATTAGAATCTCTGTGAAGAAGGCTGAAGAGAAGAAAATGTATGTTTTCTCCAGTTTCTTCTAGTACAAAGTGGATCTTTGACTACCGGTATTTATTTGTTGTAATTGAGTTATGCACAGAATTAATCATGGCTTGCAATACCCTTTCATATTTTCTTAGTCTAGTTCTCATTCAGGGGTAGGATGCTACCGGTTCAGCCCGGTTCTATAGAACCGGTTAGCTGTGAAGAGCAGCTGACACTGAACCAGTTTGGTGTTTGACCCACCTGCCTGCCCGGGCTTTATTCCCTGATTTTCCCTCCTCAGCTGCTTTGCGCGGCACAGCAGAGGTTGAAAAAGCAGGAAACAAGAGGATTTTTCAAACGCTACGTACCCCACGCAATGCTTGTCAGCTGTCCAGGTGGCACAGCTGATGATTTCTTGCAAATACTGCGCACACACATGTTAGATTGCAGTTCAGAGAACCGGCAAATCGCTCCACTGGCTGGCCCCGCCCCTCCCCACCCACCCACTCCTTTCCTGGTGCGCGAGCCATCCAACTTGCCTAGTTTGGTAAGTTGCTATTTTTCCTTTCTTTTTTCCCAACCATCAGCTGTTCTGCTCTGCTGGGAGATTTAGATTAGCTAGAAAGCAGGAAATCCTTGGATTTCTTGCTTTCTAGCTAATCTAAAAGCAGAGCCAAACCTTCCTTAGGACTGAAGCTTCTACTTTTCATTGCAGATTCAAGTAGCCGATTGCCAATAGATAGATCTCTAAGTGAATCTGTGATTCTGTGAGCAACTCAATCTGCCTGCCTGCTTTGCCTGCTTTTGGGTAAAAGTTGCTCTTTTTTGATAAAAAAAATTCAATATTTACATACATGGTGTGTTGTGAATTAATTTTGTGAGTTTGCTTGCTAGCAAATTTTATGAGTTTGCTTGCAAGCAAACTTTATGTGACAGACTCAGGTAGCTGATTGCAGATAGGTAGATCTCTAAGTGAATCTGTAATTCTGTGAGCAACTCAATATGACTGCCAGCTTTTGGGTAAAAGTTGCTCTTTTTTATTAAAAAAATCAATATTTACATCAATATTTATAATATTTACATACAAGCCATGCCCACCGAGTCACATGACCACCAAGGAATGCCCAGTCAGCAAGCCATGCCCACCCAGTCACATGACCACAAAGCCACACCCACAAATTAGGCCACACCCACAGAACCAGTTGTTAAGAAATTTGAATCCCACCCCGTTCTCATCTATGTAGGCTTATACCCAGGTAGTTAACTAATATTAAGATCACAGTGTTAACCTAAAGGTTTCAAACCATCAAACCTATGTAGCCACTAACATGTGGGTTTATTTAAATGCTAGACTGATCTATAATCAGCTTTTGGGTGTGGAATTTAATAGCAGATTGATAATAAGTTGAAGATCAGTTTAGCAGGAGTAGATAGTAAAATCCATGCAGGCCATAAACCTACTCTATACCAAAGTTTAAACAACAACAACAAAATCTGAAGTATAGTGCTAGCATCCCTAACATTTATTGTTTTCTTTCATATAAACATTTTATACACCTGTAAGTTGAATAAATCTATTCACTTGCTTTGTAGGCCATGGACAAATGTTTTGTTTTCAGACCTTGACTTCACTTGATCAGTTATATAATTAACCTTATATTATTGAGAGAGCCTAACACATTTTTCACACAAAGCAGGCACCAAAATGTTACATTCTGATAGTTACCTAGCTGAGGTAAAAGTATTCATTTTATTGGTCACATAACTAAAAATACTGTAAGCTTGGTTTCCATACACAGTTTTAAAATAATCCAAATAGAGGAATTATACACACAAAGAAAGACTGTCTTCTTTCAGCATTGATAGCCAAATCATGTATTGGCCCAGCCAAATGCTGATGTTGTTTTTCCCTGGTGTGAAGAAGCCAAGTATCAGAAAAGACAGGCAATTGCAATCTGTTTATTCTGTAATCAAGAACCTCCAATATACAAATTGGCATACCTTTAATACACTTTTGGAAAGCAAAGGCATGTGATCATTAGCCAGCAATAGGCAATGAGCAACCATTCACACCCCTGGTAGAGAACAGTCCTCCCAGAAGGTAGGTTCATTACTAAAATGTTACAGCCCTGGTCCTTCTGACCTTCACCCATAAGGCTGATAAGTAAGTATAGAAAATATTCTAGCTAAGTTATCTGCAACTGGAAAAAGAAATTAACCCTGAATCAGCAGCTGGCCTGGTTTGAGTTCCTTGATAAGGCTATCAGGTAGCCTTCCAAAAAAATTTAGGGCAAGGATGTGAGCCCCAGGAATGAAAGGCCTGAAGGGAAAACATTTAAAAACACAATGTTTTTTTCCCAACAAAGCTTTGCCTACTACAGTATGATTTAGTCTGCAGCTAGATTTTGACTGGTTATTTAAAAAGCGAAGATGATCTTCTGGTAGCCACAATTCTGTATTGATCTTGGCAACAGCTCTGAAGGTGATTGGCCATTGCTTTCTTCTAGAATATTTTTCAACTTTTCAGTACATCGTACAACTCTGGTATTTCCTGATGGCTTCTAACAAAGGATTATTTTTAAGTGCTGTGTAGAATGCAGACTTTTATGAGCTATCAGTAAAGCACACAAATGCTCTTTTCTCTCAGCTGTGTTTCTTTTCTTTATCCTATTTTCTGTTAGCACTTTAATATGTAGCTATTCTTGTATTCTGGACCCTTTAGGATACTTTTCTTTCATCTAAACCTAGACCACCATTGAACTAAATAATGATTTGTTAATGAATTAACTATTGTTGGAGGTTTACAGTTTGCACCGTATGCCATGTTTTACAAATCTTAATGAGTTGTTTTACAAATGTTAATGACCCATAATCTGGATTGTTGGGTTAATTTTGATTATTCACTGGTGAACCATCCTTGTAATTTTATAGGCTAGTCTCTGGCAATGTAATGGTCTCATAAATATTAGATTTCAAACCCTATATTTCATGTTTTCATGGTCAAAGTATCAGTATTAAACTAATTAGTATTAGTTTTAAGATTACTATTAAAATTTAGTATATTTGGAGGATATATTTAGAAAAGATTGGTTATTATGTCATTGGTTTGCTTAAGCACATGGTATAAACCAGGGCTGTCAAACTTGTGGCCCGTGGGCCACATGCATCACATGCTGACCACGCCCATGCCCAGTTTAGCAAAAGAGAAAAAAAAATCACCATATGTCATGTGATGATGCTGTGACGATGCTGTGATGACATGAGTTTGATACCCCTGGTATAAACTCAACTTTAGGATTTGCAAATCACTAATTTTGGCTTATTTGGTAAACCGTAATGAGCAAACCATGATTTAGCACATCTGAGTCAATACTTTGCACCATGGTGATGACACCACAGTTTGCTTTGGACAGAATTGCATGCTACACCAAAAAGACCATTTAATAAGGATATATACCATCATTTTACTTACCATGGCATGCAACTCTTTACCATTAGGGTTTTGGCCGTATCTCTAAAATCAACAAAAGCTGCTATTTGAATAGAAAATTAAATTTAAACTAATGAATATTTGTTACAAATTCTGGTTTCGCTTTCAGTTTGGATAACCATAATAAATTGGTTGAATTGTCATTTATAAAGCAGGCAGGGGGTTGTTAAAGCATAATGTATCAGTTTATTGACAGGATTTTTTTACATAACATGTCATGCAAACAAAATGCCATCTATAAAGTCATGAGGTGTTCATTTATATTTCTTTTTGCTGATTCATACCTCTGTAGCACTTCAATAAACTAGATTTTCATTAGACGTAAAAGTTATCTATTCCATGTACAAAATTAATATGAAATGCATTTCTGAAATTAACAGCCATGGAATGCATTTTTAGAATCATTCCTACATTAATACATGGTCTGAAAACAGTGTATACTTTTGCATAATTTAAAGGATTCCCTTGTACCTCACTAATCATAGATTGGGTTTTGCCACATTTTGAAAGTAAAGTTTTGAATCGAAATAATTTTACTGAACTAAAATGCCATACTGTAAGCATAATTATTTCACTATATGAATTTATATATTAAATATTTGTATTTGTATTGTTGGGGGCAATATGCTGACTCTGTAAGCCACTTAGAGAGGGCTGTAAAGCACTATAAAGTGGTATGTAAGTCTAAGTGCTATTGCTTTTGCTATATGGATTTGATGATTACGTGCCTTAAGTTGGCATTGCTTCTTAGTGCTCACATAGATTTTCTCCAGGAGCATTTATTCCAACCTAGTCTTTCTAGTGTTCCAATGGTTTACCCATCATCACTGTAACTGAGTCAATCAAGTTTGAACTGGTTGCCCTCTTCCTCTTTTCCTTCTACTTTTCCCAGCTTTAGAGGTCTTCCTATCCTGAAATATATCTGAAGTACAATAATTTGATCCTGGTAATTTATATGACTAGTGAGAACTTTGGGTTGACTTGTTTGATGTTCTAGGTATTCAGTTTCTTGACTATCCATAGTATTTCCATGTATCTTCTTTTACACCGATGTTTTTTCTATCCTTCTTCAAAGTCAAATTTATATATTGCATATCAAATACAATGTAAGATGCTGGTACTGATCTTTAAAATTTTGAAAGGTTTAATTGCCTTTTAGACACAAATCCTTTTCCTTAATAGCTGTTTTCATAGTAAAGTATGTCAGGAAACATCCAGAAATGTGTACATTAAATTAGGAACTTCCCTTAGTACTACTTTTTTACATAATATATACATATACTTAAGTCTGTGTAACATTAGTGAAAATATATAATGAAAAACAGACAGCCTTTTTAATACACTGATTTTTTTCAAAGACTAAGAAAACACGAGGCACTAATTAACCTAAGATGTACAGACCTTTTTAGTACTCCTTAGACTATAGAATAAAAATGCAATTTAGCCTAATCTTCCTTCTAAAAACATGGTTGATAGTCTCCCTTACTTTTATAACTTTCTTTTCTCAAACTCCCTTAGCCTAAGGTTCTCCACTGCAGAGTAAACCTTTTGCCTTTCTTAACAACAATATTTCTGCCAAAGAAATCTTGGATAGTACATTAAATCTCAAATTAGCCACACTGGCTGGATTCGCAGAATATATTAGACTACATTGCAATTGGCTAGTTTGTGAATCAGTTGGTACTATGAGCTCATCCAGCAATTTGGTTTTTTTTTAAGTAACCACATGATAGGCAATGCATTTTTAAAAAAATGAAATTTCTGCTTCTGTTTATATAAGCAATGGTTACAAGAGCATACAACTTTTAAAACAAAAATGCAAGATTTCAAACTTAAAGTAAAATGAAAAGAATTGAACATTTAGTGAAAAAGATATATGCAATTGACAGCCAATGAAAGTATTTCTGCACAGTTATCATGTGATCCATATAGTCTACAACAGTTATCAGCCTGGCTGCAGCATTTATGCCTACTGAAATTTGTAGACATTCTCTAGATTTCACCTGCATCTTAAGATAGGCTCAAGTAGTATGTTCTTTGTTTTCTCCACTTATGCTCTAGCCCTCTATCTAACCTCATCATTGCTCCCTGCTAAGCCGGGATGCCAGAGGTGGGTGTCAGAAGTTATAGCATCAGCCACATAGGCCACACATCTGTGT
The DNA here is from genome assembly GCA_009733165.1 of Naja naja. Classification (NCBI taxonomy): domain Eukaryota; kingdom Metazoa; phylum Chordata; class Lepidosauria; order Squamata; family Elapidae; genus Naja; species Naja naja. Next base: position 14,587,064 of record CM019153.1, on the reverse strand, counting down.
CATCCAATATTTCAACATAATAAGGATAGATGCTGCTATAATTTACCCAAGCACCATCAGATATCTGGGTCAGAATATTTTAGCCAGTCTTTATCATCTACATCTCTTTCCCAGTTATTATTTGCGGCCCATATTCTTTCCTCTGTTTTTTCCAATGTACTTGACACAAAACCTCACTCAGCGTCTCCCAATGCATCACCATTTCTTTCCCATGCCTTTTTATAGAAAGAATTAATGTAGTTCCCCAACAAGCAGCCCTCATTGGCATTAGTTCTTGAGGAAAATTAGTCTAGTTCTCTCAAACGAACATACAATGCTTTATGGAAGAATTATAGAACTGCATGCCTACATATTACGCAGCTTGTAATCAATGTGACTAATCGTTTCTGCTATAGTTACTGAAACAAGATGCAGTTACACCTAGTTCAGATATTTCTAGGTCTAATTCAGAATCATGAAGTGACTTTTTTATCCTTCTGGTCAATTGTGTGTGATTCTTGAAGTCTGCCTGAACAAGTCCCTGAAGTTTCCTTGGCAAGGTTTTTTGGAAGTGATTTAACATTGTCTTCTTCTTCAGGCTGAGAGAAAATGACTGGCCAAGGTCACCCAGCTGGCTTTGTGCCTAAAGCAGGACTACAACTCATGTGTTCATAGTTTTTAGCCTGATGCCTTAACGTTTGCAGCAAACTTAAAAACTTAAAATCATCAGGATTAAAATATTACAAATGCTAGCAGTTTAATAATTCTCCCTATAATGCTGGGGATGAGTGGTGAGAGATTTAGCTTTGTTTATTGCCAAATGATATAATTTGCTTATTGGGGTCTATTACCATCTAATTTTTAAAAAATATCACAGGCTGATTAAGAGTAAAATGCTATCTTCTTACCTATGTGTGCCTTTATTTACAAGGCAAATTGAAGAACTTAACTGGAGAAATCCTAATCTGAATTGTGGATTTTTCTCATCACCACAGGCTAACAGATCGGTTACTCATTTATGATAGACGATTTTTGGATGGAGCTTTGACTTCTAAAGACACTGGAACATTCAATGAACTGCATTTTCTACTGTAAATTCTGCATGGCGAAATGAATACTGACAAGCTTTAATGAAATTGTTTTTTATTATGAAGAAAAAACTCTTTAAATATGACATTTGTCACAGTGAAATATCTGTGCCCCTCTAGGTTTTGAAGTGTTTTATCTTCAGTCAACAAATGTGTTACTTGTTTTTAATCATACTTGCTACATTCGAACCACCTACTAACTATACCAAGTAAAAACACAAGAGTGGAATTTAGAATCTCAGGCAAGGCAATCCAGCTATGACTTTTGACATTTTCAACCTACCCAAAGATTTGTCAACAATAGAAGTGGAAATCTTAAAGATCTGTTGATTATTCCTGCCACATTTTACACACACACACACACACACACGTACATAAACATTCTTCTGCTGTCTCTGCATCTATCCTCTTTTGAGCTAATACAATGAACAGGAATTTCCAGCATCAAAAAGAGAAAATGGTGTGGAGGAGTAGAAAGAAAGTCTGACTCATTTTTGATCTCACAGGGGAAAAGCAAACTTACCTAGAGGTTTGGAAATAGTCCCAACATGTATAGATTTTAGTAGAATACTCATATCAAAATCTTTGTACAATCTTTCAGAAAATGGTGCTATCTTATGAAACCACATCAAACTAAATGGAAAGAACAATTTGTTTTAAGGCACAGCCTAGGTGCTTTTGCCTCAGTGCCTGAGATGGACCACTTCACTTTACCCAAAAGTATTGACAGAAGGACCTCTGCATGCATGCACAAAAGCCCATAGAAAGCCCTCAAAGCAGCCTAGTTAGTGCACCATTTAGACTGATATCAAAGAAGAATCCTGACTAAAGAAGGTATAAAATGAATAGTATCTTCTCTAGCTGTTTTTAAAGCCCTCCCTTACCATTTCTTCTCTCTCATTTGATTCTCTCCTTTCCTTAAAAGTTTACCATCAACAAGATTACACTATTGCTCTGTTACTATGCTGATGACTTGAAAAAGCAGAGGTGCCTTTTTATTGTTTTAAATGAAGTTGATCATATAATACAAGAAAATGCACTCTGTATTGAATTTAATTTCAACTATTTTTTTTAAAAAAAGTCTGAAAATGGCCACTGGTTCAATAAATTAAAATATGGACTGATTTTTGTCAACAGTGTTATTATTACTATAGGAATTGGGACAAGGCATTAAACTGACACACTTGGGACCAAAAATGACCTTTGTAACCAGAAAGGGAGATCATCTTGACTAAGAAAAGCAACTTCAAATCTATTGCTACCTTGGAATGATGAAAATGGTGGGTAGACATGTGATAAACATATGTTATATTGCAAACCAAATGGCTGTATTCAAACCTAAGCCAAACCAAACTATATTATGATGGTCCTATTCTTATGAGATAATAAAAACAATGTGCTTTCTGTAGTTTTGCCTTAGGCACTGCCGTCTGTAAATTATGGGTTGCCCTTTGTGTGTTGCTTTAACACAGCCTAAACTTGAAAGTAAAGTTTTAATGTTTAATGTTAAGCTATATATTTCTAATTGGTAGTTTTCCATATCATAGTAAGTCAAATCCAACCAAAGCAATACACGAACCCAGCCATTCTGTAAGAGCAGAATATAGAGGTGGGTTAGGCAAGGATGACACAACAGTAGTTATGAAGAAGAAAGCCCATATAAAATTTATTATAGGAGACTGTTATTTTTAATCACAGCAGTAGAGACCAAAATTTGTTTATAAGATTTGTTTATAAGATCAAACTTTGCTTCTTAAGTGCTCAATCAGCACCAAATTAATCAATTAAAAAATGAAATAAGATCATTAAGACAGTTGTGGTTTCACTGAGGAACTGCCTCATTTAATGTGCTACTGGTCCCAATTGTAGTTGCTAAATGAGACTGTGTGTAATCAATTCTAGTAGAAAGGAACTTAATAGAATGAGAAGAAAATAGTGTAAAGCTACAAAATTATGCTTAAGAGCTCCCTCCTAAACTGAAGGTGACTAAAAAGTTGTTTGAATGTCAGATATCAGATCCTGGACCTTTTCATTTGAGAGTTAATCTTTTTTGACAAAAAAACCCCCGAACAGGTGGCTAGTACTATCTGGAAATCATACACTGGAAACAAGGCAAGATAAAATGTGCAATGAATATTTAATACCAGCGAGCAGGCTGCAAATATTTAATGTGCCAATCAGCTGTATAGTAGCAAGCCAAGCAGTGGCAAGCTTGAAACTAGTGGTCATGGTAGTGAGCCCTGGAGGAGCTGGAAGTGTTTGGTAGCATTCTTTTGGCATAGAAGCAGCAAATTCATTGACTTTTCAAAAAATGCTCACAGGCCACATACATTCTTTAGTTTCTGCTTCATGTGGGGCATTACAGATATGGTTTCTATAAAATTACCACAACAGAATAGGTAGGAGACTTTGAGGGATTGTTGTTTAAGAGGCTGGTTCTACTTTCATTGACATATCTAGGTTGGTCTCATAATTGCTATACAGGCATTCCTCAATTTACAATCACAATTGTGACAGGAACTTCAATCAGTAAGCATTGTGGTTGTTAAAATAAGTTGCATCCATTTTTTTACCTTTTTTTGCCATAGTCATTAAGCAAATCATCATAGATCATTAAATGCATCCAGTTTCTCCCATTGAATTTTCTTGCTGGAAGCCACTGGGAAAATTGCAAATGGTGATAATATGACCCTGGGATGCTGCAACCATAGTAAATTTATGCTTATTATCCACACTTTTTGTTAATCCAGTGTTCTGGATTCCACTATTTCTGCATCAAGCCAGATTTGTTTCACATCTGTCATTGCTTATGGCTACTAATTTCTGGCCTCAACTTCAAGGACTTTTAATATTTCAAATGTTACGCTTTGTGTCATTTTAGAGATCCTAATTAAAACCAAAGGCAGTTATTTTGTTCTTTTTACCTGGAATCTCCCATCCCTTTTAGTGCTCCATTTAAATTATAACCTTTCTAATTTGTTTTATGATTACAGTAGACAAAGTAATTCTGGTTTTCAGAAAAAGATATTTGCTACCATAATTTTGTTGTAAAAGTTTCAATATTCTATAGCAGGGGTCGCAAACCTCTTGGACCTCAGGGACCACCAAACGCATAATTTTAAATCCTGGGGACCACTAATATGGATTTTGACTGATGGTGGCTTGTTGACATTGGTGGAGAGAGAGAGAGAGAGAGAGAGAGAGAGAGATCTGGTCTAACCTCTCCCTCCCTCTCCTTTTCTCTCTGTCACACACACACAAACACAGAGGCAGGGGTGGGATTCAAATGTCTTAACAACCGGTTCTATGGGTGTGGCCTAATTTGTGGGTGTGGCTTGGTGGTCATGTGACTGGTTGGGCATGGCTTTTATGTAAATATTATATTTATGTTAATATTATTTTTTTTATAAAAAAAAGAGCAACTTTTACCCAAAAGCAGGCAAAGTAGGCAGGCAGATTGAGTTGCTCACAGAATCACAGATTCACTCAGAGATCTATCTTTTTGCCATCGGCTACCTGAGTCTGCACTGAATAATAGAAGCTTCAATCCTAAGGAAGATCTGAAGATTAGCTAGAAAGCAAGAAATCCAACGATTTCCTGCTTTCTAGCTAATCTAAATCTCCTGGCACAGCAGAACAGCTGATGGTCGGGGGAAAAATGGAAAAATAGCAACTTAGCAGGCAAGTCTGCCAGGTAAGGAGTGAGTGGGCGGGGAAGGTTCCTGTGGGTCATGTGGGTGGCGTAGCCTTGTGTTCCTGCGCAGCCTGGATTAATTGCTTTGTGGGGTGCTCTGGGGGTGACATTTCTCTGTAGACCACCAAAGTTTTCTCATGGACCACCAGTGGGCCGTGGCCCACCGGTTGGCAACCACTGTTCTATAGTATGTTTATCTGAATTTGTTTATAATTTTCTTGGTTCAAAATCTTATTTAGCTTTTTGCCATTTATTTAAAATTCTTACATTTATAGATAATTTTTATTTTATTCAGAAATGAAAATACATTCACCAGGTAGGTTTGCAAGCTTGTCATTTTGAAGCTCTCTAATAGCTTTTAGATGGTTAGATAAGTGATTTGTCAAAATGATTAGAAGAAAGATTAGCAAACACTGTAGCCTTTAAAAGGCTCTGCCTCAGTTATGAATTTGAAGATTAATCTTTTTGTCTCCCAGTACTCACACCCACAGGAGACTGATGTCCTGCAGTCTCCTTATGTGGAGCAGTCATCCCCAAGTACATGTGGGTGATCTTGTTGTCCAGTGAGGATCTGAGGAACCAGTTCTATGGTTTTTGCTGTGGTCATCTCCATTCTGCAAGACAGACGTGTCTACCTTGCTGTGCCTCCACTGGGAGTCAAAGCAATCTTTATCTTAATTGTCTTCCAGTATCTTTGCTGTTAGTCCTTTGCGGCAGTCCAGACAAGAAACACAAATCCTAGGTACTAACACTACTTTATTGTAAGATTACATTAACGGAATCTTACAAATTTAAAAACAGTTCTCCCTGCCCTTACTTTTACTTTCCAGAAAAATAGGGATTATCTCTTCTGAAATATTTCCCACATCCTCTTTCTTTCTCGGTGCTGGGGTATCTTTTAAATGATGGTTGTCTAGGCTGTAGTTCTTCCTTTCTTCCAAAGTCATTCTTATATCCCATTATACATTCTTAATTCTAGTTAGAATATGCAAATATATTAATCAATGTAGATTCCCATTTATGCTTCATGAGCTTGATACCATTCACTCTCTTGCTATAAAACTTACTCGCAACTATTTCTTTGGACAAAGAGGGCTATTATGGCACATGGACCTGTTCTACTAATTCATTAGTACAATTAGTTAATCTACTCTTGTTTCTGTCTGATTTACCTTGGAGGGCTCATAATTCATAGGATCAGATATGTGAAATGAATTGTGAAATGAAAATCATTTAATCTCTACATTGTTAAAGACTCAGCATAAACTGATGTGTCTGATTTCTCCACAACTAATCTAGTTATATGTACTTCTATAGAAAAGGATAATTTAAAGTAATATTACTTTTTGAAAAGTTGAATCTTCTTAGTTAAATATTGATCAGTGACACCATAAGAGTCATGGTAATGTAACAGACTTTATTACATAGGTAGGTTCAAATGTAGTTTTAATTTCACAAACAGACTAAAAATGAAACAGGAATTAAAAACGTATTCAGAATAGGAAACAAAAATGCAAGAATGTGACAGCATATTTTTATTTTCCTAAGCATTTTTAAATTACAGGGCAGCCCATTTAAATAGTGCCCATCAGAGTGAATCATTATGCTACAGTATTATTAAACTTGTTTTTTCACAGCTAACTTCCTGACAAAGAAAGCTGTAGAGAGTTGCCAAATTATACCATGGAAAGCAGATGCTCGTTTATAATTAGAATTGCATAAGCCTTATTTGCAAATGAGCATTGCTATATCTTAGGCCAGCATTTCTCAACCTTGGTCATATTAAGATACATGGACTTCACACTGAGTGGGGAATTCTGGGAGTTGAAATCTACACATTTTAAAGTTGCCAAGGTTGAGAAACTCTGCCTTAGAAAAGGTCTCCCTAGTTCGGTCACAATATGATACTCTTCTTTATTACATAAAAGGCACTGTGCCATTTTTAAACATCAGGATCATAGTGCCATATGCCACTAACAAACACACCAACACTGTCTTTCTAACTGATTATGATTACACCTTTTGTTCTGATGCAAACATCAGAGAAAGAGGTATAGTTTACAGTAGTCTTCTCCTGTTAAACACAAGACACACCGCTTAAATCCAAATAAATGGCTTTATCCAATCCAATGATCTCTAGTTTGGCCATGCAGATTGGGGATGTTAATAACGGTAGTTTAACACATCTGGAAGACATCGGCCTGGGAAAGATTACAATAGCCTGAGACAGATTCTATCAATACTTCTTGTACAGCAGTTGTACAGCAGTTTGTAACTTCACTAGACCCAGTCAATATTTTTCACATTTGTAACAGAAGAGTGTTACTGTCTACAGATGTCTACGGGAGAATATTAAGGGCACAAGGCAGAAAACATATATTTTAGACAGCAACAGCTCAGCTTGTGATGCAACCACAGGACTCACACTGAAAGTCTCAAAAAGTTGTCCAAAGAGCAATGTATATATTGCTTTTTTTTTTCTTTCCTTGTTCAGATACAGAATAATGGAATGTCAAACTTTACTAATTCAAATGTTCTTGAAATGAGAAGGGACTTCTTCTTCTTCTTCTTCTTTTTTTTTGCAACAAGTCCAGAAAAACGTTCATATGGAAATTATGTCCTTTCTTCCAACTACTTTTTTCTCAAGTATAAGTCAACACTGCATCTTTTGTCCCTGACAAAAGTGACCAAAGACTTCTGACAAAAAGGCCTTCCGTGGGTCAGAATTATTTTAGCCACCAGGATGGTTAATATTCCCACAGTGCATAGAATGAGAGGAACTATGACATTTTGCATTTGTTTCAAGGTTGTATTTTCCCCTTAATACGACAACCTTAGCCATTTTCCATTCACCCCATTTTAGAAACTGTCAGCATCTCAATTTTTTTTAGAAAGACACAGGAGGGTGGGGAAGGGCATATTGAGATTTTAAAAACTTACATTGTACAAGAGACATTAATTTACTCGCTAAGCATCTCCACTGACAACTGGCCTGCAGATAGTGTGGATTTGGGGGCACTGGGCCTATCCTTTACTGCTCCATATGTCAAGCAGTCTTCATGCATCCATCGGAAACACAAGCCGAGTTCCTCTGTTCACCACCTCAGGTGCTTCTGTTCCCAGATCGTTTTCCAAGGCTTCTTCAGAGTTACTCTTTGCCTTCCTGCCATCCAGGTTGATAACAGCACCATGGGAACTAGAGGAGCCATTAGCAGTTATTGTTGTGTCTCCGTAGGTCAGTGTCAAGTCACTGTCATTCAAGATAAAATCGGAATCTTCGTCTCTAAGCTGTTCTTGGTTCTGAAATGTGTTCAAGAAGATTTTTAAGGAAACAGCAGAAACATCCATTGCATCTTAATGGAACCAGTCAGAAACTTGGTGGAGCTACAACCCTCATATGGAAGAGGCTAGGTGTTGTGGGTAGCTTTGGAGTATACTTGTTTAACAGTTCCATCTATTCCCTCCCCCTCCACTAAATAGGGATGTGTGGTCAATACTGTCAGCTCTTTGAGATAGTTCAAATCAGGAAATCAAAGTTTTGAACGCTAATAATATTTTTATTAGAAGATTGGAACAAGATTCTTGAAAGACTGAACGTACCTATTCCCTCCCTGCCTTTAGCTTAGAAAACTAGGGGAAGTTAGCTCTATAGTAAACCTCTACTAGTGGTCATCACATGATCAGACCCAATTTTATGACCATTTTTGCCATGGTCATTAAGTATATCACCATGGTCATTAAGCAAATTGGCTTTCCAAATTAATTTTGTTTGTCAAAAGGCAGCTGAGAACGTCACAAATCATGATTATAGGACTGCAAAACACTGCAACTATCCTAAATGTGCACCAGTTGCCAAGCACCCAAACAGTGATCACCTGGCAGTAGATATGGTACAATGGTTATAACTTCAAGGACAGGTCTTAAGTAACTTGTTACTTACTAAAAAGTTACATAAGTAACTTTTTCCAAGGCCACCATAACTTAAACAAATGGTCATAAATCAAGGACTACCTGTACTTATTTTGCAAAATACTATGAATCAGGTATTCTCATGCACATATTTTGTACTAGAGGTGTGTTCACCAACTGGCGATCATACTTGTCTTCTGCTGCATGATAGAGGATACCATATGTATACTTCAATAATCTGTTCAGCCTTGTTTCAGCAAACTAATCTGATTTGTACTGACCTGTTTTGAACATTACTATTTAGATAATAAATGAAATCACAGGATAAATGATGTTTCCAGCTGTGTGTTTGGAAAAAAAAACCTTTGGATAAAAACCAGTTTTGCTGGAAAAATCTGTCCAGAAATGCGTATCCATATGTAACTCTAGGAGGCTTTTATTAAATAAAAAAAGGTTGGTATGAAAATAGTTAGGAAATCACCCTGGGGGACAGAAAGCAACGACAGTATCAAAACAGTAGTTAGATAAGGCCAAGGAAAGGACTTGATAAAGCATCTCAGAGTGCCTCACTGAAATTAAAGTAAGCATTGGAGGAAGCAGATACCAATTTGCAAGACTCTGATATCATAATTGTTTAGATAAAAATCTTGTCCTACATGGCATTGGTTTCTTAGTCTGGTCTACCTTGACTGGCTTACAACAGCACAGAATTTATGAAAATTGTCATTGGAGGGATGCAATCAGAAATATCTCCTAGTATATCTAAACTAGTGCGTTCCACATTTTGTGTGGATTTCCTTAAATGGAATGCAAAAGAGGTTGCTGCGTGGTCACCTCAGACTCTGATGAGGAAACCAAAAATACACACTTCTTGAGCTGCCAGACAAATTGCTGCCTGAGGATTAGACAATCCTCACTGGAGGAGATACAGCTGCAACCAATCTTAGAAGATGAGGGCTCTGCACTGTCACCTCACCCCGTGCAAGCACTCCAGAGAGCAGAGCAGAGTACAGCAGAGCAAAGGTGCTCTGCAAGGCTCCTTGCCAGAAAGAAACGTTGTTTTTCCAGATGAGCAATGCCGATGTTGCTTCTATTTAAGAAGTGCAGCAAGCTCAAGACCCTCCGCTAGACACAACCATTCACTGATGTAGATTCTGTGTGCCAGAATCATCCTTGTGATTCTGGACCTGGATTGGCTGATGACCCTGCTATGACATTGGATTCTGGACTTCTGTCCACTCTTGTGCCTGCTATTTTGCATTTAGACTTTAAAGGCAAACTTGCTGGACTTCAAGGGACTTGATTTGTGTGGGTGTGTGCGACCCTTTCTCAGCCTCCCCAGCCTCCAGAAGCACTCTGCCGGCCAAAAATGGGCCACGTGGAGGTCCTGAAAGGCACTTGCAAGGCCAGTTTTCAGTCTCCCCGGCCTCCAGCAGCACTCTGCCAGACAAAAATGGTCAGAAGCCCTGTGAGGCCCCTGCATGGCCTGTTTTTGGCCTTCCTTGCCTGCAACAGCAGCCCATTTTTGGCTGGCAGAGTGCTGCTGGAGACCATGGAGGCCAAAAAACGGGCCTCGCAGTGGGTCCCGCGCCCTGTTTTGGCCAGCAGGGTGCTGCAGGAGGTGTCCATCCCTTCTCCCACCCAGGCCCATGGTGGTGAACTACAATGCTTATCCGGCCCTCCAAAATATCCAGTTTGACCCTCCTGCTCTATGCTGTAACACTCCCAGTAAAAAAAAAACGGAATAAAAATACCATTGTATTATTCTCTAGATTCTTTCCCTGTTTGCCCCAAAAGGAGAGTACATTTGTTCTCCTCATTTCTTCCCAAAGTGCTTACATGAAGAGGAAACCTAAAATTGCATTCTTTATTAATTTTCACTTTCCTAAAAGTGTTTTTCACTTAATCTCCATATTCAATATTATATTGCCTGAACTAGAAAACCCATGTAAAAACTTAGCATGGAGTCCCAGTAATCCAAAACATTCTTTGGAGGCAGAAAGGAAAAACAATCCATCTGGATCCCAGGAGACTTGAAAATGTTCCAAAAATAACCTGACGCTGGCCTCTCCGATTCCTTGCATTCTTGCAGATAAGATCTCCTAAATTCACTTGAGAAGTATCTGGTTCTATTTGCTTCACTAATAACAACACTTGTTGGACTTATACGCTCCCATAACTAAACAGTACTAGAGGAGCCATGCGTAATTTCCACACTGATGTCCCTATCCTGCATCAAAGCAGATACATTTGCAGCTAGGGCAAAATGCATGCATGATTCTCATGGGGGGACCTGGTGTGAAAGAAATGTAGACCAGGCCTTGGAAGTGGGAAAGGAATGTGTGAATTGTTAAGGGGAGGGGAAGAGTTTCTGAAAATATGACTCAGTCCTGAGAGGGAGAAAAACATGAGGGGGAAAAAAACTTCAAAACAACCTCACCTTGATTTTGTTTGGTATAAAATAGAGAGAAAAATTCTGATAGGCTTTCAAAATTTGTTCTTCTATTCTAGAACAATAAAGAACTTGGAATCCTTACCTTGCCTGTTTTTCCACCTCACCTATCTCAAATACATCCCATTTCTGCCCAGATATGCAAGGAAACGTTATTAAAATGTATTAAAATTGCATGGTTATTTCCTAGAATGTTCACCTTTTTTCCCATTCTGTTCCCTTCCCCACCCCAATCTGGTGTTACTTAAGAGTTTGGTACGCAACAAAATGCACTTACCTCATAAACCTGGGGACTAGTTAAACAACGAGCTATCAATCCACACCAACCTGGAAGGGTTGTTGTGAGAGATGGACCACTGTGGGTCAAAGTGGGCTTGAGGTATCTGCCATTTCACTAAGGAAAATACACCTATGAAGGAACCATGTGCAAATAGTACAAACGATATCATTAATAGATGCAGTAATTTCAGCCCATTCTTGTACTGAACTATGAATTATGAATAGATCCAGCCACTAGCTATCAGGCATCGTAAGGAAAAAGGAAAATGAAGGATTCATGGGACAAAATGTAATCAACCATCAGCCAGATCACAGAGCTGATTAAATAAAGAGGCCTTTGGAGCACATTAGCTATCTCCAATGTAAAAACAAGCTGTAAAACTAATGAAGGAACCATCTGTGAAAACTATTTATAAACCAAAGTCCATAAATAAATTTTAGTTTCAAGATTAATATAGGCATCCTGAGTGTAATAGTTAAATTCATCAGTGATGTACTCAAGCACAGTCAACAACCATATCGTGTCCTGGACCAAGTTTCTGAACTGAATCTGGAAGATGTAGAATAACATATTCAGAATGTTTTCCTTGCAGTTCAGTTACTTTAGCAGGAATTCTTCATGTATTCTGTCTTGTACCACTTGTCTTGGAGGGATGGGCCATATTGGTTTTTGCTCATAATAAATGTGATTCACTTGGCTACTTCATTTCTGTTCTGGAGCATAATATAAACTTCATTTAGCAGATGTTTTTACTGGATGTGTCCTGCTCAGACCAGACAAGAATTGGCAGTTTTATAATTGCTTCTTGTATTGCATAGAATTTTGCCTACTAAGAATCTGGAAAGGATACTTGTGGTCAAAGCTGTACCAAATCCTGAAGATCCATGCACTTTCCTGTTTTGTCCGATTCCTTCGTTCAGCATCTGGACCATCCTAGGCAGTAAAGACCATTTTGTTATGCAAAGAAAATTATCAAATAAAGGAATAATATAACCTGAGTATGCGCAAGACAAAACTGATCAATGGCAATAGTTTTCCAGCAAACTTTTTCTTTTCATAGGGGGCAGAAACGTAACACCTACAGACATGTTTAGAAAACAAAACTGGGGAAGGGCTACAACCCTGCATTTTGTTTGGAAGTGTGTCCATCTTGCCAAAAAAAGGTCATAAAGGACATCTTGGGGAAGAGGGTGTCCATTTGCCAGTTTAACTTCTGATACAAGAAAGATATCTATACAAAACCTGGAGTCCATTTTATGAACATTTTCAGAATACAGAACCTAATTACTAAATGTACCAATTGGATCAAAAGTTTACTTAAGCTATGTGAGCTATATGAAGCAAGGGCAACTATTCACAAACATGGAGTTCCTCCATAGGACATAAAGGGAGGATGCATAGTAACATATACTATTCCTAGTTAGAGCATGAGTATCCTGCCTTTTATCCTAATTCAAAGTTCTGGTGTTAACATTCAAAGTCCTACAAGGCATGGGTCTGGGATACTTACGGGAGCGTCTCCTGCCGGCATCGAGTGCCAACTGCCCTGTACGAGCACACAGGCAAGGGCTCCTCAGGGCGCCGTCTATGAGCCAGTGCTGGCTGGCGGTGCCCCGGGGAAGGGCCTACTCTGTGGCGGTTCCCGCCTTATGGAACCAGTTACCCCTGGGGCTCCGTTTGGTCCCTGACCTTCGCACCTTCCGTCACGATTTGAAAACCTGGCTATTTGAACAGGCCGGGCTGTGCTGACCTCTTGGGGGGTGGTTTTAAATTTTTAAATTTTGTAATTGTATTAGGGTTTTAGATCAATTGGCTTGTAATTGTTTAATAGTGTTTTAAGTAATTAACTTATTGTTTTGTTTTTAGTTGTGAGCCGCCCCGAGTTCTTTCGGAGAGGGGGCGGCATACAAGTCCAATAATAATAATAATAATAATAATAATAATAATAATAATAATAATAATAATTCAGCTCTAAACAACATAAAAACTGTCAAAATGGAATTCTGGTTATAGAGAAGATCAGATGAGAAATTTCTCTTTAAACATAAATATTATCAATAAATAATTCAACTAGCTATATGATTTTCTTTCCTTAGATGAACTTGGACAATTGCTGATAATTAGAAGATTCAATCAGGGCAATTGAAAACAGAAGATAACAAAAAGGAAAGATTCCTAGCAGATAACTGAAAAGAAAGTAAGGTTATTCAAAAGGAACATTGTATTTCTCCCTCCAAACTTTTAAGGAGTTAATTCAAGACTTATGTCTTGGTGAATGCAATAATGGATATGGTGACTACCAGGCATCAGGAGTATGGGACACTAAGCTTTAGCTGTGTTGATATGTAAAAACTAATTTTAAAAACATAAATATAGGAATACTGTGGGTTGTGTGCCAGTTACGCCCTTTCCTGGACCAACAATCCCTACTCATGGTCACTCATGCCCTAGTCACTTCCCGTCTTGACTATTGCAATATACCCTACAGGGGTTCCCTTGAAAAGCATCCAGAAGCTCCAGCTGGTTCAAAATGCAGTAGCCCACATGGTTTTGTACAGATCTCGGTGTGCACATGTATCACCTCTCCCGAGGGAGCTGCATTGGTTGCTGATTTGCTTCCGGGTGCAATTCAAGGTGCTGGTTGTCACCTTTAAAGCCCTTCATGGCTTGAGACCAGGTTATTAGAGGGACCGTCTCTTGCTGGTCACATCTACCTGACCCACCAGAGTGGGGAGGCCAGGAATGTTGCAGGTCCCATCCCCTAGAGAGATACACCTAGTGGGACCCAGAAGAAGGGCCTTCTCCATGGAACATAATCCATGGAACATAATCCAAACTCTGTCAAGGACCTTGGAGTACTCATCTCTAATGATCTAAGTGCTAGAACCCACTGTAACTACATAGCCAAAAAGGCATTAAGAATTGTTAACCTAATCCTATGTAGCTTTTTCTCTGGTAATATCACACTACTAACTAGAGCATACAAAACATTTGCTAGACTAATACTTGAATACAGCTCATCAGTCTGGAACCCGCATTACGTATCTGATATTAATAGTTGAGAAAGTCCAGAAATATTTCACAAGAAGAATTCTCCACTCCTCTACTGGTTGCAGAATACCTTATGCCACCAGACTTGAAATTCTAGACCTAGAAAACCTAGAACTACACCGCCTTAGGTCCGATCTAAGTATAGTATATAAAATTATACATTGTAATGTACTACCTGTCAATGAATACTTCAGCTTCGACCATAACAATACAAGAGCACAATACAAGAGAAACATTTTTTGTTTTTAATTTTTCCTTTTTTCTTTAAAAAAAAAATAAGAAATTTTTGTCTTTTTTTTCTTTTGGCTTATTTTCTTCTTTTCCCCCCTTTTTTTCTCCTTTTTGGCATATTACTGTAATTAATTGGATCAAGGCATACAAGTGCCTGAAGATTTTTATTTTTTGGAGTGGCAGCTGTCTGTTTTCACCTTTTTCTTCTTTTTTCCTATTTTTTTTCTTTTTTCTATGTAAGCACTAAGATGAGCAGAAAACCAACAGTTCCAACTTCCTCAATACCAATAGTCTCTTCTTCACCATCTGGAGGGAAGCAATCAATCCAGATGATGTTACAACAAGATAAAGAAAAGGAAGTGACACTGCAGATGGTTATGCAAGGAATTCAGAATCTACAAGCAAAAACGAATGATATTGTAGAGAACAGATGATATAGTAAAGAGAACAGAGAATATTGATTTACATCAGATTTACTAAGAAAACCATTAAAACACAGATACTTCAGGTGGCAAGAGAGAAAGCATTAAAGTATAAAGATAAAGAAATTGTGGTGTTGAAACAGGTACCAAGAAGAGTAAGAGAGATGAGAAGAGAATACCTATTCCTGACTGAAGAATTGCTTAAAAGAGGAATAAATTATAGATGGCTGATACCAGAAGGCCTCCTGTTCACGTGGCAGGAGCAAAGATACAGAATTGACACAGTTGCAAAAGCTGAACTATTCCACCAATAATACTTTAGAGGAAAAGAGAAAGATACAAGAAAAGAAGAGTCACTAATTGAATTTCTAGGGGAATGCATGACAATAATAGAGAAAGAAAAGGAAGAAGGTGCAGTAGGTGGTGTACCCAGAGAGCAACGAGAATTAAGATCCACTAGAGCAATTAAACCCTTTTATAAAGCCTAACATGGATGAAAGAAAACTGATTTCGATTAACATAAATGGACTTAACTTAGCTACTAAAAGAGAAAAGTAATTCACAAATTACAGAAGTTAAAATTTGATATAATCTGCTTACAAGAAGTACATATTAAAAAACATGAACATTTACTGAAACAAAAAAAATAGGGAAACTTTACATCCTTGGCACAATATATAAAAAGGAACAAACAGATATGCTGAGATACTGAATGAAAAGGGTGAATCTATGCAAGCGTTAGAAGAACAAGGTGTAAAAATGAATTGGTTTTCATATTTGCAAATACAATCTAGATTTGATAAAGATTTTAAAACAGAAGGCATTTATGATAAGATGACTGTTTTATATAAAATGTTGATGGGTACTGATGAAAAGGTAAAAAACTTTATGAACACTTATTGGAATTTAAATTGGAGGAGGAACAGGTCAAAGAAACAATGATTGCTTGGGGGGAAAATTTTGGATATGGAATTGACTTAGAGAAATGGCAAAAACTCTGGTCTCAAAATTATGAAGTGACAATATCAACTGCATATAAAGAAAATTTGTATAAGATGTTTTACAGGTGGCATTTACCCCCAATGAGAATCGCGAGAATGTTCAAGGATAAATCGGATAAATGTTGGAAATGTCATCAGATACCTGGTTCATATTACCATATGTGGTGGACATGCTCAGATGCAAAAGGATATTGGACTAAAATCTACACATGGTTGGAAAAAATGTTAAAACAGCATATAGACTTTAAACCAGAGATATTTTTATTGGGAATCATACGGAAATACACAATAAAAACTGAAATACTTGATTGTAAATGTTTTAACAGCGGCTAGAATTGTATTTGTATTGGAAAAATGAAAAAGTACCCATGCCGGAGGAAGTTATCAAGAAAATTATGGACTGTGCTGAAATGAGTAAATTGACATTTGAAATTAGAGAACAAGAAGATAAACAATTTTATCTAATATGGGATTTGTTTTATCAATGGTTGGATAAAAAGAAATGGTAATGTAATAGGTTAGGAAATTTTACAATAGATATTTAATAGATTGATATTAATTATAATATAAACATACATAACCATTGGGGGAAACAAATCCTACAATGAAAGTTAGAGTATCTCGTATTAAATGATGAAATAAATAGAGTAGTCATGAATGATTAATAACTGATAAATATATTTTATTTATTTATTTATTTAATGAGATTTCTATGCCGCCCTATCTCTCAAAGGACTCAGGGCGGCTTACAGTAATAAAAGAACATAATACAAAAATTTAAAAACTATTAAATCTGAAATCTTGCTAAGCCAATAAAAGTCATAACATTATTGCTAAAATCCCACCCCCCCATCAGTCC
Organism: Naja naja; assembly: GCA_009733165.1. Taxonomy (NCBI): domain Eukaryota; kingdom Metazoa; phylum Chordata; class Lepidosauria; order Squamata; family Elapidae; genus Naja; species Naja naja. Next base: position 14,570,098 of record CM019153.1, on the reverse strand, counting down.
GGGTCGGCGAGTTGGAAAAGCCATGTTTTTAGGCCACAGCGGAAGGATCGGAGGTCAGGGGCCACATATGCTAACATATAAGCATATGTCAGATTGATAATGTGAGAATTTATATAAATTGTGAGAAATGACTATGAAAGGATGGCACAAATTATGTGTAACCAACTGACACACTGTACAAAATAGAAGATGGTTTTATGTTTTTTATGTATTTGTTTGTTGATGTTTGTCTTAAAAAATAAAAATCTTTAAAAAAAACAATACAAGAGCACACAATAGATACAAACTTGATTGCAGGAAATATGACTTCAGCAACAGAGTGGTCAATGTCTGGAATACTCTACCTGACTCTGTGGTTTCTTCCCCAAACCCCCAAAACTTTAACCTTAGACTGTCTACTATTGACCTCACCCCTTTCCTAAGAGGTCTGTAGGGGGCGTGCATAAGTGCAACAATGTGTCTACCATCCTTGTCCTATTGTTTCTTTTATTTTTTGTTTTATTTTTCTTATATGTATCCATTTCATGTATTCATAACTATGTTTATACTTATACCTGTTATCTTATAATCACTTGACAAAATAAATAAAATAAAATAAAATAAAATAAAATAATTCCCCCAGAGATTAAAATGGTCCCCCTCTAACACTCTTCTGGAAGGCACTGAAGACTTGGTTCTGACAGCGGGCCTGAGGAATGCTCGTGTGATGTGTTTGTTGCCAGGAAGGGGTATTATGATTCTCTCTTTTATTAGTTTTATTGTTTTTTATATGAGGTTTTTATATTCTTGTAAGCTTCCATGAGTCACCATGTGCAAACAGGCAGAAATATTCATTTTCTAAAATAAATAAATACAAAATTGGAGCTTCTTTGGTCAGAAATACTTCAAGTACACATGGGGGAACAAGGTGAGAAAGCACAGCAGAAGAGGACAAAAAGGAAAGAAAATAAGGCAATATGTGATTGTTCCTTCATTCCCTTCCTTTCCCTATGTAAGTATAGGGTGAAACAAAATTGGAGGTTAACCATATAAAGTTTCCTAACAAACAAAGAACTTGGTGTGCCATAGATGCCTGTATATTGTAATACAAAGCTGAATCTTACCTGTGAATTTCACAACCCCATGAGTTGAGCACAAGTTTGGGGGGAGGGAAATGTAGAATATGAATGCTGCTCAAACATGCTTGTATAGGAACATCAGTGACCTGTTGAAAAAGTTAACTACTTACTCCCTGTAAGACTTGGAAACTGTCATTGTTGGGTGGAGGGTCTTGATCTGGGTCAACTCCAACTCTGTAGAAATATTAGGAAACAAAGAACATGAGATAATGAACTGAATTAATACTTCTTCCATTGGGCTTGAGACTAGTGGAAAAGATGTCGCATGGTGCAAGTATACATAGTGTAAAGAGTACCAGAAAGTATCTGGTAATATAATGATTGTTAAATATTACTGTGCTTCTACTCTAATACTCTAATTTCAGGATAGTCACGTATTTTTAACAACCTCAGTAAAATGCTACTCCATAAAGCTGAAGCTATCAATATTGTGTTGAAAGAGAGTGCTTGTTTTACTATTGCAGGTCCTGAAAGTTTCATCAGCTTTCTCACTGTTTTAATAAGACAACCAAATTTGTTAAGAGACGCCTCAACTGAGAACTTATCTGGATTTTAACTTCTAATGACTATTGCTATTAATTGAGTTGTCTGGCCTTGAAAGACTGTAGGGCAAGGGTGCCCAGTCATGGCAACTTTAAGTCCTGTGGACTTCAACTTTCAACATGATGGGTAGGGAATTCTGAAAGTTGAAGTCCGCAGGTCTTAAAGTTCACTCTACTGAATTCACCCTGTTCACCCACCCGCCCCATCTCTTGCATTTATACCATGGTTCTAAATCAGTCCCCAGAGTTTAGAAGAATGTGATAGGACATCTCTAGTGACTACATTAATTCTGTAGAGGCTTCTTTGAGGAGTTATCAGAAGTGAAATAAAGACTGAAGAACCGATTGCATAGAAAGCCAACAGTTCAGTCAACACTGCAGGAAAATACACCATAAGCAAGTAGTTTTTTAAGGCAGTAGAAATCTTGTAAGCAAGACAAGATCACTCAGCAGCAGCACACCCTATCAGTGATGTTTAGAACCCAACAAAAAATTCAAACCCAAGGCAAATTTGTTGCCAAGAAAATGTAAAGGCAAAGAATATGGCTGATACCATTCTTAAGTGAAAGAGGATTCTTTGTTTTAACTTATAATGAAATATTTTTAGTGTTATATTTATAGTATTATACTTATAGTGAAATATTTTAAAATATATCTTATATTCCTCTGGGATGTGATGACTCATCACAAACAAACAAAACTTTCCACCATGATTTTCTGTTTATTAACTTTACTGTCCTAATTCTTTTGAACAAGGATATTTTCAGTTTATCCATATATAGCTTTCCTCTGTTTCGCATCCACTCAGCTAAATTACTGAACATGAAACTGAAACATAAGGTTAACTTTGTAGTTCTGCTTTGAAGAGCAAGGCACTCCCATCTGATTTGCAACCATGATATGGAGATGTATGGGGCAATTTAATTCTTGGGGCCTTGAGTGGCAATCTGTATTGACAAGGAAAGGTCCAAGGGAACAGTTAGGATTTTTTATTATACACAACTGCAGGCAATGGAATTTAATCTAGGATAGACTGCCGTTTATGTGTATAGAGTAGAGAGGAAGTCAACACACCCTCTTTTTCAAACCAGGGTCTTGACAGTTTGGGCTTCCTAAACTAGCCACATCTATGAACGCATATTTAAATACAACTACTCAGGGGAAGATGTAAAATAGTAGAAAGTGTCTGGTAAGATCACAACTGTTAAGTATTACTCTGCTTCTATTCTGATTCCAGGATACTTTTCGCAATTTTATTTATTATGAAATGTATTGGCTGCCCATCTTGCATACAATGATTCTGGGTAGATATGATTTTATTTGTAGATCATAACCAAAGACCATAAAACTCTGGTTTTATTTGTACATCAAAACCCAAACTTTGAGCGGTAACAATATTCTCCATAATTCAAACCAGTTATCTGAATGAGAGCATTCCCCAATACAAATTGGAGAGAGCTTTCTCTGTTCCATCTGCTTGTGAAACATACTTGGCAAAAATTTGGAAGACAGCCTTCCTAAATCATAAACTCCCACCTCTTTTCTCTGATGCCTGGCAAGCAAACCATCTTTTTATTTATATAACAGCTATTTATAATCAGTACAAAACTACAGTTTGTTCAAACAGCTTGGTTATTTCATGTTTTCCTCACAACAAGGATGGCAAAACTGAGACAATAAAGTCTTATATTTGGCAGGGTTTTAAATTTCAATACGATATCCATACTAACGTATAGCTACAGCATTTAGTGCACAAGAAAAAAAAATGAACAGACATAGAAAAATCCAAACCAGTGGCACATTACTTAGATTTTTCAAAAATCTAGTTATTAGATATTCAAAAACCAATTAAACCTGCAATCTATGTACTTTTAATCTGTGGCTGCCAATTGAATTATTATTATTTCCAAATCCATTTCTGGCAAACATTTTTTTAGAATATCCATTTCCACCTACAAATTGACTTAGTTTATTTAAGGATAAATTCTTCATGCCAAAAATATAAAAAATCCCAACCTCATCAGGATTTAGAAGAATAGAAGTTGAAATGGGTTTTGGGACAGGGTAGTAAATGCAATCTGATTTACAAAAGAGCTCCTAACCCACTTATGGTTGCTTGTGAGTTTCCACACTCTTTTCAGTTGCTAGACAGAACATCATGGAGAATGACAATAGTATTTTTTCCAATTCACATGTAGCAAAATTTGCAGAAAAATGAGGAATGGTTAAAAAGTCTTCTGCAGCATTAAGAGAAAGACATGCAACAGCAGACAAAGAATGCACACGCCTGAGGTTAGAAAAATGAAGAAAGCCAAGCACCAGATAAAGGTCATTCTGTTTGGTCACCTGAAATACAGCCACTGGCTTTCATTCATCTCTTCCACCGATGGAATATATTCACCGACTCTAGTATAGCACAAAAATGGGATTGGTTTACTAATACATTTAAAAAAGAAAAAAAGAAATTGCCTTTCCATGTTGTTTCTTCTAGGACTGCTTTACCCGAAACAAAATATCAATGGAGTGCATTTTGATTTTGAAAATCAAAAAGAACAGTAAGAAAAAGACAATAATCTTAAGTAATTATGATTAAGCATTATTATGATTATCATTAAAAGAAATTAAGGGCACCAAGCAAACCTTCCCTTTCAAGTGTCCTTGATCCATAACTAGGGTTCATTCACTGATTTTCTCCTCTCCCTGCCACCCACTTTGGCTGCAATGGAATGTGGAGAACAAGGATGGAGATAAAAGCTGCAAGTCACCGCCTGCCTCAAGTCTACAAATTTCCACATAATGAAACACTACAAGACTTCGTCAACCCCACTAAGCAAACAAAAAACAAACTTGAGCTTAAATGTATATAGAAAACCTGTTATAATAATTAATCGCAGGTACTTATGAGTTTTCCCATCATCCCTCCTCTCATTCCTAGGTTCGTTGTTTCTACTCTTTTCAGAATCACTTCTGTCCTTTTCTTTATGCTTTTTGTTATGTATGTAGGTTTGAATGTTATTGGTTTATTTGAACTGTTCTTGTAAAATGTCAAATGGTATTGGTTTAAATAGTGCGGGAAGAAACCCTGCACTCCCATTGGCTGGCAACCACAGCTACAGGCTATAAGAGGCAGCCGTAGCCAAGCCAGGACGGGTCCATTCGAGCTGTAGTCACTTAATAAACTCTTTGCTGGAACTCCTCGCATCTGACTCTTCATGCAAACTTAACACTTTTATGGGATGCAACCATCTTCTTTGCAGGTCCTTGTTTCCTATAGTGGCAACCTACTTCCCTGAGTTTTTCTGCCCCTTCTGTGATTTTCTTGTTTGTTTCTTCAATAACCCTTTCCTCTGGATGCCTGCTTGACCAACATCAAAGCACTTTCTATTGTTTTCTCCTTAACGTTACAATACTAAGAAGACTGAATTGTGAACTTTTAAAAAACCTGATTGTGTTTATAGCAGTCAGTAGATACTTCCTGGAGAGGAAGCTTCAGCTTGGACTGCTGAAGGACCCTCATGTGATCATTCAAATACATGTAGTCCTTGACATACAACAGTTAGTTCATTTAGTGACTGTCCAAAGTTATGGTACTGAAAAAAGTGACTTATAACCGTATTTCACCGTTATGACTGTTGCAGCATCCCCATGGCCACATGATAAAAATTCAGATTTACTATGGTTACAGTGTCCTGGGGTCATGCGATCACCTTTTGCAACCTTTTGACAAAGTAAATGGGTAAGCAAAATTCACTTAACAACCAGGTTAGTAACTTAACAACTGCAGTGATTCACTTAACAACTGCAGTGATTTCCTAGTATGATTTGATTGCTTATTGTACCTCATGACTCTCACTAAGTGTTGTACCTTATGATTCTTAACGAATGTATCTTTTCTTTTATGTATACTAAGAGTATTTGCACCAAGACAAATTCCTTGTGTGTGTCATGCCCCTGGTGGAGACTGACTCTGAGGGAGAGGAGGAACAGCCGATAGGGAGTGGAAGTGTGGCTCCGGAGGTTGTGGAGGATGCTGGGGAAGGGCAGAGGCCGGCTGAGCAGTCAGAGGAGGACCCAGGCCCATACCCTATTCATCCTAGGGCACGCAGGGAGGAGAGGATAAGGGAGAAACATGGTCTACTTGGGAGGAGAGGGCCTTGATCCTCTTCATGGGCTGCAGCTGTGACAATTGAATAAGAATACAGACCTGTGTAGGGGTGAACACTGGAAACAAAGCGTGGAAATATCTCTAGTTTATGGTTCCTCTCTGAGTTTGGCGTCCTTCCCAATGTGTGTTATCTGTGGATGTCCTCCAGCCCTTATCTTGCCTAGTTTGTTTTGCTTTTTCCCTTCTTCTTGTAACTGTTTGTGTGGGAGTTTTTTGGCTTCCGTCAAGAATATTTGGAGCTTGGAAGCAAAGTGAAGAAATAAAAGGGGCTTCACCTGTTTTCTGTGACTGTGTTTGTTTTGTATCCCACCCTGGGTCATCACAGTGTGTCCAACCACACTTGGCCAATAAAGAATTCTATTCTATTCTATTAACAACTGTAGCAAGAAACATCATAAAATGGGACAAAATTTACTTAACAACTGACTCACTTAGCAACAGAAGCTTTGGGATCAGTTGTGCTTATAAGTCGGGGAAACCTGCAATGCATCATCATAGGAAAGAGTTTTCTATTTCATTCAGGCCAGATCCTCGTCTAAGAATGACATTTTATTGGTTAAAACCCAGTTGGTTATAACGTGGCAGCTGGTGCATATTTGGACGCAGCGCAACATCGTGGTACTTTATTATGCAGGTCACAAGAGTTCAGCAGTCACACCAAAAATATAGAGAACGAATGCAACCCATCTTTGCATTCCACCACCATGTGTCCAAGCTATATGATTTATAGAAGTTAAGTGAATCACTGCAGTTGTTAAGTTAGTAAGCATGGTTGCTAAGTGAATTTGGCTTCCCTGTTGACTTTGCTTGTCATAAGGTCACAAAACATGACCACATCACTGGACAACCATCATAAATACATGCCAGTTGCCAAGTGTATACATTTTTAACATGTGACCATGGGGATGCTGCAACAGTTGTAAGTGTGAAAAACGGTTATAAGTCACTTTTTTCAGTGCCATTGTAACTTTGAATAGTCATTAACAAATGGCTATTATTTGATGACTACTTGTATTTGCTTTCCTGCTCTCTTCTCTATGGAAATGGAAACATCTGGCAACAAGGGAATATTGTGGCATTTTCTATGATTGTAATTCTAGTGTTTTCCCAAGAAAAGTTCTGCTTGCATCAGATGTCTTAGCTAATTTTTTCACCACTGTGTCCCTTCCACTGAAGTCCTTTGCAATGTATCTCATCATTTCTATAATGATCCTCATCCTTTTAAGAAGCTTTCTTGGAAGGAATGTTGTGTGGAGAAAAAACACAGTACAAATATGTTTTGACTCATACTGTTGTGAAGCCGTATCTGAATCAAGGTTTACTGATTAGAAAGAAAGGGATAAATGTCTTTGCATTTGCACATAACACTTGTAGATCATTATGAATAAAATTGCCACCAGAATTCCAATTACATAGAAAGAAATATATATATATAAAATTTAACAGGTTGTATTTATTTTCAAAATTCTGGAACAATGTTCCTGGGCAACGCAAAACCTAAGTGGCATTATACCGTCTATCCAAGATGCCATTCTTGAGGTCTTAGAAATAACTAAAATTCTGGAATGTTTTGTTTTAAGATTATTACATAAATGTTCCAATATGGATCAAGCTTTTCCTATAGATCTTCACTGACTGAATAATTCTTGCCAGGCTGTCTTGAACAGTTTCAGAGTTCCAGCTGTCAGAAGTTTTTGGAAATTACTCAACCAAGAGCTAGTAATGGATGCATCAACTATATGAAACTGTGACTCAATTCAGATATGCAGTATTTTCAAGCCATAAAATTAGAGCCTAAACTATTATTCAATTTAAAAAAAAGATTAATAGCTATCAAAGGGAAACTAAGATGATAATGGCTTGCGTACTTTCCTTTTCTCATCTACTTTCTAGCAGCATGCACAAAGGTAGCCACACATAATTTTAATAACTTGTTAAATGAAGTATTTACTAATACTAACTGATTGGAAGACACTCAGAATTTAGTATAAGATGAGCAGCTACATCAATGTTTTAAATAAATACATAAATAATTATGGTTGCTCAATTCAGATTCTAAATCATACTAACCCAGGTTTATAAATCAAATTCAAAACTATGTTGTTATATACTCTAGCTGGATAGTTAATCACAGCAAGTCACAATAAATTCTTGTCTACCATTGGTTCTTTAGCCATGATCTGAAATTGTAATATTTTGTAAACTAGTCAACTCTATCCTATACTATTACCAAAAAACCCATTCTGTAGCTGGGTATTATGTGCTTAGCACAGATTCTTGGAACTGCTCCTAAGTGAGTGAATCTCTCTGGTATAAATTAAGATAAGCAAGAAATTTCAAATTATTGATTTTTAAAGCACAAACTTTGTGTCATGGAAAACATTTTTGCTGCTGCATCCATTTCCTTTGTCAGAACTATAAGCAAAACTAGCTGATCAGCTCTTTTCTGCATCATAGTGGTTTAGGATATCCTGATTCAAGCATTACTTTCTCTAAAGGCGGTTATCAGCAGAAGATCTGAAAGATAACTGGATGCTAAATGCTCATGTTTATGCATGACTTAAATGTAATACCATCCCCCATCTTAATGAACTGGGTTGTAACAAGGGCTCCTTCTTTTCAAGCATTTACTAAGCCAAAAATTGTGCAGGACATTAATACTGGCTAAGGATATCTAACTGAATAAGGGAAACACAAAAATTGTATTAGGAGGTTGCCTGATGACAAATGACCATATCAGATTTCCAAGTAAATGTGCTATGCACATAACTTTTCACCTGGAAATATTATCCTTTGTTTTCACTAGTAATCCTCAAATGTGCATCACACCTTATACTCTAATTATAAGTTCAGTTTTATTTATTTATTTTATTTATTATTTAGACTTGTATGCCGCCCTCTCTCCCTAAGACTCAGGGCAGCTCACAGGATAAAATACAATACAATAAATTAACTAAAAAATGATTAAACAGTACAAGCCTAATATTAAACATTAAATATTAAAATTATTTTAAAAGAAACCCCCCGCTCTTGGTTCAGTCCAGGCCGGCCTGCTGAAATAACCAGGTCTTTAGGTCACGGCAGAAGGAGCAGAGATCCGGAGCCAAACAAAGGTCCAAGGGGAGTTGATTCCACAGGGGGCGCCCCCGCAGAGAAGGCCCTACCCCTGGGCACCGCCAGCCGACAATGTCTAGCCAACAGTATCCCAAGGAGGCCCTGTCTGTGGGGAGCATACAGGGCGATCGGAGTGTGATGCCGGCAGGAGACGTTCCCACAAGTACCCCAGATCCAAGCCATGTAGGACTTTATATGTTGTTACTAAAACCTTGAATCTCACCCGGAAGGCAACCGGTAACCAATGCAGGTCACGCAGGAGGGGTGTAACATGGGAGTATCGGAACACTCCCATCACAACAGAATCCCTCCTCTGCTCATAGAATAGAATAGAATAGAATAGAATAGAATAGAATTCTTTACTGGCCAAGTGTGATTGGACACACAAGGAATTTGTCTTTGGTGCAAATGCTCTCAGTGTATGTAAGAAAAAATAAAATACATTCATCAAGAATCATAAGATGCAACACTTAGTAATAGTCATAGGTTACTGTAAGCAATCAAATCATACATAGGTTACTAATACGCAATCAAAACATACTAGGGAAACAAATAAAACAATATAAATTGTAAAGATACAAGCAACACAGTTATTATAGCCATAAGTAGGAAGAGATAGGTAAATTGCATCTAAAGACAAGCAAGATTAGTAATGGCTATGTTTCTTACTGTACCAAAGTACAATATTATTAACCTCAACTAGAATATTCTTCAACTGCAGAGAGAATACATGTAGTCCTTGACTTATAGCAGTTCGTTTAGTGTCCATTCGAAGTTACAACAGCACTGAAAAAAGTGACTTATGCTCATTTTTCACACTGTTGCAGCATCCCCATGGTCACGTTATTTACATTGGATGCTTGACAGCTGGTTCATATTTATGCTGGGGTCACATGATCCCCACCTTTTTTTGTATATGTTTCATTTGCAGTTTTCCTTTAACAATCTTTTTTCACACAGTGCTCACAGTAATAATACAATTACATAAAAAAAATTTATCTTTCAACTTCTGACATTAATGTGCTCATTATAATTATAATACATTCTTTTATATATCAATATATATTCTACTATTTTCCCAATTTATAGTTATTTCTTTATGTTTCCCATTTGTTGGAGTTCTTCTATATTTACCTCATTATTTTTAAACAATACTATTCCCTCTTTATGATTTTTTTATCACTTCCTCCAAATATATATATAAATATCAATAACATTTCTTCATACAGTATACTTATTAACCCCTATTAAGTCACTAATATTTTAATATTATAAATATCACTCAGTATTCCAGCACATTTTCAATATCTCAATTTTCTATAAACACCAATAATACCAGTTGCCAATAAGATTTAATCAGTTCCAAAATTATACCTCTAAATCCCCTGAATTTATAGTCCTTGAAAACTATATTTTCCAATATATTTTTGCATCCTGTTAATCATAATAATGCATTTAAATATACCTAGTCCCAATCTTCCACCTCCTAATCTTAATATGTTTATGGTTATAATAAATTCTATTATATATCTATATATGTACTATTATTTTCCCAATTTAAACTTTTCACTTATTTCTATTGGTTTTCAATATAGTTACTATATTGCAGGATATTATCTCTCTATCCATCGTCTCTCAGCCTTTTTAGAATTTCATCATTTATTGATTTTTGGGTGATTCTTTTAAGGTTCTCTTTTCGAATCCCATATGTCTTTCTAGCATTTTTGCACAGACTAATTGTTCCTTCTGCCTTGCCTTTATCTCCTGCTGCATCTTTTGAATATCCATCCGTAACCTTTCCATTATTATTTTTTAAATCAGCCAGATTCACTTAACAACCTTGTTACTAATTTAACAACTTCAGTGATTCACTTAATAAATGTGGCAAGAAAAGTCGCAAAATGGACCAAAACTCACTCAACGAATTTTTCACTTAGCAGCATACATTTTGGGCTCAATTGTGGTCATAGGTTGAGGACTACCTGCATCCTTTATTTTGACTAACTCCAGTGCCTCAGACTCTAACTAACTAATACTATTATGATCCCTCCTATTCTTCCCCTCTTCCTTTTACAATTGCCCATGGCTGCCATCTTCTGGGCTGTTTTATGTCCTGCAGCTTCTATGATTTTCTATCTGGTACATAGAGACAGACTCAGCTTAATTAAAAGGAGACAAGTTTAACACTACAAATCTTTAGGAAGTACACTCCTTTACCCATGATTTAGCTTAGAAGTGACTAGAAAATTCTCCTAGAAATTTGGGTAAGAAAGAGGAAGATCCCAAAGTTCCAAACAAATCTGAAGTGTTTGGAAGGGTATCTCCTAACCATTTGACAAAATAAATCCCAAAGAACTTTGTTGCTGAAATAAAGGATGATGAAAATAACCAAGAATGGAATTTTGTTATAGGTGAACTATGGATTCTGGTCCAAGCAATTCCTTGCTTTAGAATTTTTCCTCATATTAGTAATCAATCAAAAGCAATCTTCTATTTGAAACTCTCCCTTTACCATAAAAATACATACACAAAACCATTTTAACCTTTCAAAGCAAACTTCTGAAATAAGAATTATAATTATATTTCTTCTATGCAACTAAGTGACCTATTTTAATTATTTATAGCATGCCTTTATTATTTTTTACAAATAAATCAAGGTGGCAAACATATCCAACATGCCTTTCTCTTCCTGTTTTCCCCAAAACAACAGCTCTGTGAGGTAGATTGGGCTGAGAGGGAATGACTGGCCCAAAGTCACCCAGTTAGCTTTCATGGCTACAGCAGGACCATTTTCTAAGTTGGTGTCTTAACCACTAGACCAAACCAGCTCTAATTTGAATACCTAAATTAACACTGATTTTTTTTTTAAAGTCAATTATGAACAAGTTGGTTCAAATTCAGACTGGATACCTTATATTTAGCCATGACAGCATGGGTGTTGTGCCTCCACCAACGATCCAGACAGTAAAAAAGACAATAAGTAGGGTTGTGGAGAACATCATCTGATGAGCGTAAGTTGCAGTGTCACGGATGGAAAGAGCAAATGCCATGGCTCCACGGAGACCTGCAGGCAACAGTGACAAAAAGATGGTGGCTGTCACACAGTAAGAGGAGAGATGCTTTGAATACCTCCATCCAAACAGAAGGCCAGCACTTAACATTTGACATAATCCATAATTACCAACGATATACACAGTTTCTCAGCTTCAGGAAAAAGAATCTGTTGCTATGATGAAATATGAACGCTGTTCAAAAATCTGTTGAAGATGATGCAAGCCTCTCAACAATTAACAAAGCAGTTAGAAGAAATCCACCATTTAATTGGTGATTTATAAAATCAATCAATTTGAAAAAAAAACCCACAGTCAATGGTGAGAAAGCCCAAAGTTATGAAACTTGAGGAAAGATTTAGCAGTGGGACCCAAATTGCAACAGCTGTTGACATCCCAACATTTGATCTATGGAATATGTTTTTAAGACATATTTAAGTCTCTGTTTTTGTTTACTTTAACAAGAAATTTTATTGTTTTCAAAGAACAGGACAGGAAGAGCCACAATAGATCTATCATTTTTCAAGATGTCATAAGTCTCTCTTCATTTCACAGTTATTTGAACATGTCAGTACAACCTCTTCTAGACAGGAATACTTCTGAACCTGTCTCCTGTTTTTTTAAAGTCACTATAAGATGGTTAATTTCTACAACACAACAAAAAAACCACAAAAAATAAAACATCCCCCGCTCAGGATACAAAATGAATAGAACAACAAATAAATGTTTTTGTCAGTTATGGTGAGATAAATTCACATTAGTCTTAGGTCACACCAAGACAGGTATTCCAAATACTGAAGACCTGCTTCAAATTTTGCTCTACTGAAAGAAAAAGTCAAAATATCTGTCATAATCATTTTCCCAGGTCAGGAGCCATTGTGTTGTGGGAACTAGGTATGTCTAGTCTAGCAAAGAGAAGGACAAGGTAGTGGACATGATAGTGGTCTTCTAAAATTTGAAGGGCTGTCACAGAAAAGAGAGGGTTGATTTAATTCTCCAAAGCACCTGAGGGGAGGACACAAAGTAACGGAATGGAAGATCGTTAAAGAGAGATCCAACCTAGGATTAAGGAGAAATTTCCTGACAGATCAATTAATCAGTGGAAGAGTTTGTCTCCTGGAGCTCCTGCTTTAGCAGGAGGTTGGACTAGGTGATTCTCAAGGTCCCTTCCAACTTGTTACTCTATTATTCTAACAGCATATACCAGCTACATATGTTAGGATTGTTTTCTTTTAACTTTATTTTTGAGATGACATAGAAACATTAAAAAAGTAAAGATTCCCAAAATGTTAAAATTATTGGTTTACTCTGAGGTTTCTTCAGAAGAATCAGTAGTGTGAGGTCATAAGTGTCCTACTATGGATGTCCCAGGATCCCTGCAATGCCTCTATTTGAGTTCACTACAGCAAATAAATTGTGATTCACAATTGTGATGCAATCAACCCCTTCATGGAACATAATAGAGCAGTTATTTCGTATTGTTGAATTCTTTTTGGAAACAGAAGTAGATTGTCACTCAGTATGAGTGAAATGAATGATTGTAGTTCAGTAAAACAATGGGAATTGTGTTAATCTTGCCATGGGAACATCCCCCAAATTACATGGCCCATATGGTCTTATTTTTTTTTCACTTTGGGATGGGATGGGGTGAAAAGGGAAAAACAAATAAAAGCATAAACTTAACAATCAATGAAGTTAAAAAAGATCAGAGGAGCCAAAAAAGAATGAAGAAGAATAAGAATGGCAAATGAATATAGGTAGTCCTCAACTTATGACCACAGTTGAACCCAAAATTTCCATCACTAAGAAGGATATTTGTTAAATGAATTTCAGCCCATTTTATGACCTTTATTACCACAGTTAGGAGAATTACTGCAGTTGTTAAATTAGCAATTCAGTTGTTAAGTGAATCTGACTTCCCTATTGACTTTGTCAGATCACAAAAGTGATCACATGACTCAGGGAGTCTGCAACCCTCATAAATACATGCCAGTTGTCAAGCGTCCAAATTTTGATCACATGATCACAGGGATGCTGCAATGGTCATAAGTGTGAAAAACAGTCATAAGTTACTTTTTTCAATGTCATTGTACCTTTGAACAATCACTAAATGAATGGTTTAAGTTGTGGACTATCAGTATATTAGAATATTTTATTATTATCATTATCATCAAACAGCTTTTGGGGCTGGTTGGTAGCTCAACAGCTCGAGTCCTAACCAAGGACCTAGGAACTGTTCAGGTAGCGTTGGAGGATATAAGCTGTTCCAAGTAGGGTGTTTTTTTGTAGAATCATGGTATTCAAGTCTGATAAATTCAGGATTTCCAAATAGCAAGGCAGTCTTTTAGGTATTGCTCCAAGGGCTCCAATTACAATTGGGATAACACACAATTTCTTTTTCTATTATTATTATTATTATTATTATTATTATTATTATTATTATTACTACTACTACTACTACTACTACTACTACTACTACTAAGGAAACCCTCTTTATTGGCTTCATCTTACTGATTTACCTGAAAACATCATCATATGTTGAAAATTCCAGGAGATCTTGTGCCTTCTACCCAAATTCAGGAAGAAAGAGAGTGGGTAGATGTGTGCAGCCCGTCCCAGGAAAACCGCTATCTAACCACAACTTTAGGTTAAGAATCCAACAGGCATATACATTATTTTCAAGTAATTTCATTAATTTTAAAAATATGAAATATTACATAAAATATCAAATTGCTTTATTTCAGTCAATGTCTAGCAGAAAACACAAAATCTGAACAAAAACCAAAGTAATGACTCATAAAAAAACAAATGCAAAGCAGGGAATATTGGATCTATGTGCGCTATTAAACAACATTGGGGCATACAGAAGTATAAAATAGTATGGTAAATCAGTTTATTAAGACTAAGACTAACACTCAGACAATTTAATTTAATAATTTTAAGAATAAATATCCTACAACATCTCTTTCTCATGTAACAAACCCTTTTCTTATTCTTAAACATGTAATATTTAAATCCTAACACCTTCTGAGAGAGCCTCTGTTACATTGAAAGCTGTTTGTCATGCGGTTTTAACAAGGGAAGCCTCTACTTCAATATTAAGAAAACCAACTCCTCTTGCTATCTATTTATTCTTCATTATCTGCAGTAAGCATAATAAGGCTGCTGTTGAGAAAAAAATAGGATTAACCATCAGTCAATCTTCCTCCTGCACTGGTCACTAAAAAACCACTCATATCATGAAAGCCACTTTGATGGATCCTGAGGGAAAACAGGCAGAAGATAAATTGCACTTCTTTCCCAAGTCAATTCAAGTAGGAAAATCCTATTTGCAAAACTGCAGCTTGATTTTCAAGTGTTCATTTGCATATGTACATTGCTCACTTGCAAGTGCTTAAGCAGAACTATTTGTTGAATGAATGTTTATAAACACTTAAAACTGAGCTTCTATATACAAGTTCAGAGGAAGAGATGTTCAACAGAGGTTCAGCACTAGGCTAATCTAAATGGGTTTAGAAGATTTAAGATAGAGGAAAATCAAGGTCTCTTCGAAATAAAACCAACCTTACATGTGAATTTTACAAGAGCCTTCCTAAACAGCATTGGTCAGCTCAATGAAAACAGAGACACGGGGACACTCAAGACTAGCTCCAGAGAATGTTACTGTTGCTGAACCAATAAACTGAACCCAAAGGCAAAGCTATGAAAACGATAAATAAATAGGCTCCCCTAATAATCTTTTCATGCTGAAACATCAATACTATAGGGCAAAATGATGCCAGTAGTACTTTGAATTTCCACCTCTGTTAAGGTTTTGGAGCAATCTATGCAGGCCCCAAGCCAATAGATCTTTGTAAGAAGATAAGGAAATTTAATTATGAATTAATTAAGTCTTGGAATATGAGAATTGTAGCCAATTCCAAAAGAAGCATGAGGCAGCTTCTATATAGGAAGGCTGAGTGGGACATTGGCTGATTCTCTTTGTGAAAGAGGACCATTGGAAGAAGTAGGCAGAGCAAGGCATGGTGGGTTGGCAAGGAAGCCCAAGGGTATGAGTGTAGGGGGAAGTAGGCACAGTATATTTTGTACACACATATTTTACACACACACACACATGCATTTTCATTTCCTTATATAATTTGAAAAGTGAAGTACACATGACAGCAAAAAAGGGAAGGGAAACCTTTTAGTAGTTCTCTGAAAACTGCATCACAAATATTAACAATAATCAGTACAACTAAAATATTGCCATTACTATGTGAAAATGATTGAGTGGGATTAAAAAGTAATTCTGGTTTAGAGTAAATTTCTCTCTAGGGCTGACTACACAGCCTCAGAAGTGTAATAGAATCAGTAAAAGTATGATGATAAAAGGATTTTTAAAACTTAATCCTGAAGGCAAGATTAAGTTTGGGTTTTCCCCCCCCCTGCATGACCTATATATGTAGGAACAATAAAGATTAGGATGAGAGTTAGTTCCTCATCTCTCAGTTTTCATCTGAAAGTATAATTCTCCATTTCCTAGTTTTCAGCAAGTACCATGTTCTTCTTTTTCATCTTTCCAAGAAGACGAAACTAAAGTAAATCTAATTTAATTATATTTTTAAAAATTATATTTCCAGATTTTTTTTTCTTTTGGCCAAACTACTTCTCCTCCAGTTTTACCGTAGATGCTTTAGAACTTCAGAAGACACAAGAATTTTTATCATCTGATTTTAACACACACTATCCACCTTCTTCTGAAGATTTCTCAAATCTCATACTTGCCTTGATAAATATGCAGGTTTCAGAGATCCTGCATGTACACAGATTTATCCCACATAATATTCTGACTCAAAGACAGAGATAGTAATTTTTTCTAATACTTAATCTACCAAATATAATATCTAATAGATTATAATTTAAGAAGCTCCATCCTCTTGTTTGGATTATAGCAACGCAAAATTCAAAAGCCGTGGTTTTATAAAAGAGGCTGCAGCAAAAACTACTGTGGTCTGTTTTCCAACCTGCTATAAAATATAGCTGAAACCTTAAACACACTTAGTTAGGAGCTAATCCTATGAATTCTGTAGGAGTTATTTCTAATTAGACATCTATATGATTGCACTTCTAAAAATATCTTATTTCAACTCCATAAAAACACAGATAAAACTTCTACAAGATTTGAAACATACATTTGAAATATGTTAAATATGAAGAAAGGATACAAAAGCTCCAATTATGAAAACAGGGCTGAAAACATGTTTCTGGAAAGTAAACAAAGCTAAGCCCATATAAGAAAATATGAAATTCTCAGCCAGGAAATGTAGAACTTCAAAGAGCTAAGGGGAAATGTGAAAAAATTAGTTTGCCGGTTGCATTCAATATACCTGACATTTTATATAAATATCTATGTATTCCTATCTTTCATAAAGCTCATGCTAAGTAAAATAAATATACATGTAATAATAGAAAATAATGGGTTTAAAACTTAAATATGTCAGCTTGTTACCAATTATTTTTACCATTTTATACTATGCATCTAAAATAATACACCTGAGATGGTATGATGTCAAGAAGGTAATTCCCAAATTCATATCTATTCAGTTTTTCCTAATAAATACTGAATTTGAATGGTCTTCTAGTATAGCAAAGATAATAATAACAAAATGAGAATTCCTTCCTGATCTTGCTGGACTACAACTTTCATCATCACCTGTGCTGCTGTGATTGCTGTAAACGTTGCTGAAATACATCTACAGTATAGCAGGGATGTGAAACTCAAGTCGTCATGATGGTGTCACATGACGTATCAGGATTTTTTTCACCTTCATTAAACCAGGCGTGGGCATGGCCAGCACATGACACATCCAGCCAATGGGCCAGGAATTTGACAGTCCTGATCTATAGCAATCCCAGCAGCACAGCTGGTAATGAGAGTTGTAGTCCAGCAAGATCAGGAAGGAATTCTTGTTTTATGATCATTATCCTATGAATAATTATCATGATAATTATTCAGCACCTAAGATTCCTGTTCAGAACTATAAAATTAACCCCCCTAAAAACTAAGCCATTAAAGCGAACTGCAAATCAGAATTCTTATTTGTATCATCTCATATACTACAATGAGTAGCATAAGAGGTGCTGAGTATTCCATGAGGTGAATGTTGAACAGTGTATCACCATATCTCTAGATACCAGTGTTTGGACTTTGCCTCACAATCAATTAGTCATATAGGAAGAACAGATCATGTTGTCACTGCTATCATCATTTTAGTCCTTACATGTCCCAGCACAGCTGAAACCATCGAATAAAAGAAGGTTCCAATTCTGCCATAATTCATGAAAGGTATCCTAGCAGAATCATGTGGTAAAGATGGGATACATCTGGGAAAAGTACAGTAGAAGAATAGCCAAGAATCTTTGTCCCAGCCCTATAGTTCTGTAGGCCTAAGGATGTTTTGAGGGCATGGCAGAGGTACATTTCAATATAGAATTCTGCATCCCTTGTAGTCTGGATAACAATCCAAAGAAGACTGCATTTGTTTCCCCAATCACATATTTCAGTTCATCAATTTTTATTAACTGCAAAAAGCGTTTTCTGTTCTTATTAAGAACATGACACAATAAATGCATGTACATAATATAAATCCTGCCTATTTACACAGCAAAGGCAAGATTTTTTTTCCTCACCTGCTTGGTTCGGCTTCTTGATTCAACAGATAGATTATTGTAGGTGTAATGAGCTTGTGTTATACCACAGAAAAGAACAGATACAACCCCTGTCAAGTAAAACAACAATAAAAAGAAACATTAAACAACTGTAGATTGTCTCATTTCTATGGTACATTCATTAAGATTTTAAATATGTATTCTTTCATTCGTAAAGTATTTAATATCTGGCTTGCCTATAAGAACCTGGTAGGTTACCTTTTCTAAGGTACGTATCCCCATGTAAAGCTACAGAGCTTAATTTTACTTGAAGATATTACCATAGATCCTGGACACCTAGTTCTAGATTCCCAGGAGTACAAAGAAAACTGTAGGGCCTGCCATACAGAATCTTCTCAGATGCCCACTATTAAATATATTCCATGTTTGTGCAGAACCTTGGCAGTTCCCGATTCTTCAAACCATTGGTGAGATTGAAATAAAATACTAGGCTCCTTCTGGCATTGAAAAATCCATCTATATTTTTTAGAATACAAGCATTTTGTCTACAACCATCAAGGTATAAAGGACAAAATTACAACTAGACACTATGTTTCAGCAACTCAGTGATATTTGAAACTTAGCGCTTAGATGTACTACATTTCAGTTCATACGTTTCAATATTTTAAAAGCTTTATTTCTTGCTAATAAAGAAAATTGTAAATAGCCTACTAGAACCATAAAGAATACAACATAGATCATATTTTGTCTAGAATTGTTCAATATAAATAATTCTGTATTTATCTAAAATTCAGTCTATTAAAAATGTTAAGAATCTTACTTAAATGAAAACAAAACATAGAGCTAAGGAATCAACTTTAGTTTCTCTGGCTCTGATTGGAACTTTTGAGTTTGCTTTTCAAAAACTCATAGTCTCCATAATAATGTTTAAAAATGTCAAATTTATAGAATAGCAAATCTCAATATTATAAATAAAAACTCTTCAACTACCTGGATTTTCAATAATGCTGGCTTAGAATTCTGGGAATTGGTCTGTATATCAGATTAGCAAAAGTAGCCAATTCAAAATATACAAGGATGTTCTTGTTTTGGTACAATTAAAGCTGATTTTGAACTCTGTAACACCACTAAAGGACAGAAACTAAGGCAGCTTAGTCCAGGTATGTATGTATGTATGTATGTATGTATGTGTATGTATATGTATATTAAAAAGTTCAGAAATGTGCAAAAGTCATTCTTAATTAAAGTATATACATTGTTGTTTTTAGCATTTATTTGGATGCAGGAATAAGGGCAAGGAACTAAATTATAGATTGCATATCTTTTCACATTCAATATCCTAATGGTGCTTCCAGGCAAATCTGTATGAATCTAGTATTAGTTCCCAACATATTTAGGCAACCACACACAGTTCTGGGGAAAGATGCCACTGCCTTTAAATGCTGAGAGCAAGTACTATGATTTTGTTCTTGCACATGTTCAAAGCCCAGACTGAATTCCAAATATTTGCAGAAGTCTATTCAATTATGTACTCCATGCAGGAATAGTTGCTAAAACTAAAATAATTTACTTTTCTCAAAAATAAATACACACATCTGATGACAGGAACAATAATAGTGTTCCTACAATAAGAATTGCTATGTCAGCATGACATTACTTAGGTTCTTCTTTACTATAAAAGCGCCTTACCTGTAAAACCACAAGCTTCAGCCAACAAGAATGTACTCCAAGACATCAGGAAAAAAAGGGCTGTCTCCAGCAAAGGAAAGCAGTGTAGTTTGGTAAACTTTGTCACCTGAACATTTTGTCAAGGCCATACAAAGACTAGATGTGATTAAAGAATTACGGAGACTTCTCTCACTCAAAGGTATTAGTGAGGCGGAACTGTAGAGCAGCTATGCAGTTGGTTATCATGACATGACATCCTAATGTAGCCAGATTAAAAATGTTTTTAGATTAGTTTTAAATCTTTGCTTGGACAATAGGCAGATACTGAACTCTTTTCATCCCTCTCATCTCCTAGCATCCCTCCTTATTCTTACTATCTGCCTCCTTAAATTTTCTTGCATACAATCTTCCCATTTTAGCCTAATCTGAATGAAAAGTTTGTCTTAGCTTGACCCACAATAGATCCTGTCTCTAAACCAACTCTCCTGTGGTGCAAAATTGTCCCTTATTCAGAGCAGCTTTAGAAGATTATATGCTACCCACCACAATTCTCCAGAGACAAGAGCTGCAAACAAGAGAAAAACAAATTGCCTGTGCCAAAAAGGGAAACTAGGACTTGGTTTGCACATGCAAACAGCTGGAAGGCATTTTTAGCAGAAGGATATAAGAGCTGTCACAACTCCAGTCGCTACTCCCATCATGAAAGAACCACTGAAGATTCCAAGAAAAACACCTACAGATTTAAAAAAGGCTGCTGCATCAAAGGCATGGGCATTTTCCCCAGTGGGTTGATATGATACAATAGAACTGTAAAAAGAGAAGGGAGAGAGAAATAGCAATCAGCCAAAAAGCTATCCTGCATCATTCATCGTTTTAGACATCAAGCAACTTTCACCTATTCATCCATCCCCAAATTTCTCTAGGTAAACACAAGAACAATGACGTCCCCACAATAACGCTACAAAACACAGCAAAACCCCTGTTAATGCTCAGAGGTTCAACTTTGCTCTACTTACGAAGATAGTACAATAGCAACAGCATCATTTAGAACACTTTCTCCAAACAGCAGTGCATATAAATCAACATCAGCATGAAGTTCATTAAAAATTGCCAGGACAGTGACTAAAATAAGGAAACAAAAAAGAGTAAAAGATTTAACATTAAGTTGTATATAATTCCTTATAGAAAACATTTTCTCTACATTTCCTATACAGGGAAAGGTTTTCATGTTGCAATACAAACATGTAGACAAAGATGTTAACAGGTTGAGTATAAGTGAAATGATGACTTCTTTACATGGATTATGCTGGTCTATGACTATAATAAATATTTAACTTTATTTGTATGTATTAAATTTATTATAAAATAACTGTACCTTATTAGTTATACAAAAGCAGAGGTGTCCAAACTTGGGAACTTTAAGACTTGTGGACTTTAACTTCCAGAATTCCTCAGCCAGCGTAGCATAGCTGGCTGAGGAATTCTGGGAGTTGAAGTCCACAAGTCTTAAAATTGCCAAGTTTGGGGTCCCCGTCCAAAAGCATACAGACACAAAGTTTGATTCACACATCATGTTAAACCAAACACATTTTTGTTCATTTGTTTTGCTTAGCATGTTTCTGAAACCACTGCATATGTAAAAAGTACGCTTTATGCCTGACACACTGAATGAACCTAGCCGATTGTAATGTAGTTGAACCATGAATTAAAACATGCTACAACCATGTATAAACCTAATTTTAAGAACTGAAGTTTGTACCTGGATCAGTAGCAGATATTATGGCTCCAAAGAAAAGGCAATCAGTGTAGTAGAATTTATCAGAAAGCTGTCCCACCAGCTTCATTAGTTTAACCACACCATACATGAGATTCCTGCAGAATAAAAGGAATAATTAATTTTTTTCAATATTTTCATTTCTTTCTCTGACCTTATTTAGATACTTTCCAGCCCTACACAGAATTAAAAATACATGAAATTCAGTAAAATATAATAAAACACATAAAATGCCATGTAGAGCAATATCAAATATAAACAACAATGAACAAACCACATTATTTTGAATAGAATAGAATAGAATAGAATAGAACAGAACAGAACAGAATAGAACAGAATAGAATTCTTTATTGGCCAAGTGTGATTGGACACACAAGGAATTTGTCTTGGTGCAAATGCTCTTGGTATACATAAAAGAAAAGATACATTTGTCAAGAGTCAAGAATCATAAAGTACAACACTTAATAGTCATAGGGTACAATAAGCGATCAAATCATACTAGGAAACAGTCAATATAGATTGTAAGGATACAAGCGACAAAGTTACAGTCATAGAGTCACAAGTGGGAGGGGATGGGTGATAAGGAGTGATGAGAAGGTTAATAGTAATAGTAGTGCAGACTTTGTAAATAGTTGGACAGTGTTGAGGAAATGATTTGTTTAGCAGAGTGATAGCTGGTTTAGTTTAGTTAGAAGAATGTCTGGAATGATGGTACTGAATGCTGAACTGAAGTCTACAAAGAGGACCCTTGCGTAGGTATTTGGAGATTCAGTCTACTATGTGTTCTTTTTAAATGTACACCTATTTTGTTTTCCAAGTAATTCTAGAATGGACAGCACAGAACTTAATTTATGTAAGGTTACACAAATGAAATGGATGGGCCTGAGATTACATTCATAAACTCTCTGTTTTCATTAAATACAAATAAATAAGAAGGGGGCATTGCCCTTGATTCTTCTTGTACATACCACACATAGAAAGAGAGGGTGGGAAGGAGGGGGAGGGGGAAAACTATTTTAAAGCTATTTTTAAAAGGTAATCAAATTTAAGGAATGAAAGGAAAAAAAAAAAGGAGAAACATGTAGTGATTATTAGTTTCGCCAAATATCTTATCTTGCATGCTGTTTTACTGAATCAGCTAATTCCAAAATTATCTTCCGCAAGGCCTAAAAGTATTGCAATACTCAACTCACCCAATAATGAAACAAGAGACTGCAGTTCCCAAGAAAGCGTAAGTTAAAATTGATCCAAGATTTCTGAAAAAGTGCCTCTGGAGGGAGGAGAAAAAAGTGAGTTAGTTGCAAAAAGGAGTTCTTCAAAATTTTTGCTGAACTAAAAAAAAAAAAGTACTACATTTGGTAATGCGAGTGTGGAAACATTGGCCAGAAAACTGAACAATTTTATTTGGAACTTCAATAATATCTGAATCGTTTTGGAGGTCTATCTAATATAACAAGCTCAAGGTGTCTATGCAGGGCTCTGGTTTGGCTGAGTCAGGCTACGTCAAAAAAGGAAATTATTTGATGGAGAAGTTAATTGTTTCTTGCTTGCTTCATAAGTTAACCCTCTAGAACAGAGTTCCCCAACCTTTTCAGCTTTGCGGACTGGCGGGGGGAGGGGGTGATTCTGCATGTGTGGTGGGCACATACACCCACCACTCATGCAAATGGAGCATGCAAGTTATTTACAGTAATCCAGTTACTAACACATAGTCCTCTCTCTCTGAATTCAAGAAAAGGTTGAAAATGACTTTGTCACATTTGAATCTGTGGTGGAGAAAACTGCTGTCAAGGAATATTTATCAACACTTTACAGGCCACAAGTGTTATGTATGTAGGTTTGAATGTTATTGGTTTATTTGAACTGTTCTTGTAAAATGTCAAATGGTATTGGTTTAAATAGTGCGGGAAGAAACCCTGCACTCCCGTTGGCTGGCAACCACGGCTGCAGGCTATAAGAGGCAGCCGTAGCCAAGCCAGGACGGGTCCATTCGAGCTGTAGTCACTTAATAAACTCTTTGCTGGAACTCCTCGCATCTGAATCTTCATGCAGACTTAACAACAAGGATTCATCTTCTTTGGACGCAGGCCTATCATTTCAACAAGCTGTTTACAATCCCAAATAAATTAACAAATCACTCTGGGGTAGGCAAAGTACAATATTATAATTTCATCCTTTATTTCATAGCAATTATGAAACAAATATTAGAACAAAAGCAAGTAATCTAGATGAGAATATAGAATGTATCCTTACTAAAGATATCCAGTCTCCTACCTTAACTTTATCTTAATATTCAGGAAATCTGGCCCATCAGTTTCAATGGATATCTGATCATTCTAATTTTATATCTGGACTAATAAAATAATAAATGTACATGTACACAAAAGTCTGCCACTATCACACCTACCAGGTTGCAAAAAAGCATGGCAGGCTTTTATGTAAAAGGAAAAACTTGAAGTTTAAAGCCCTAATTTCCACTGATTATAGTGAACTCTCACAATAATCACAAAAAACAACAAAGTCTTTTGCATTTATTTGAGTAGCTTTCTTAGCTATACACTAAACATACATCTTACTTCTTAAGAGATAAGGAAAATAAATAAAATGTATGTATGTATGTATGTATGTATGTATGTATGTATGTATGTATTTATGTATTTATTTATGTATTTATTTATGTATTTATTTATGTATTTATTTATTGGGATTTCTATACCGCCCTATCTCCCGAAGGACTCAGGGCGGCTCACAATGATAAAAAATGTCAATACAAATATTAAAAAACAATTAAATTCAAAATCCCAATAACCAATTAAAATTAATAAAAACTATTACTAAAATCCCATCCCCTCCATCAGTCCAGGTCGGCAAGTTGGAAAAGCCATGTTTTCAGGCCATGATGGAAGGATTGGAGGTCAGGGGCCACCCGAAGCTCCAGGGGCAGCTGATTCCATAGGGTGGGTGATCCCACAGAGAAGGCCCTACCCCTAGGGGCCGCCAACCGACATTGTCTGGCCAACGGCACCCCAAGGAGGCCCTGCCTATGGGAGCACACGGGACGTTGGGAGGCCGTTGGGAGGCCGTTACTGGCAGCAGGGTCTCCCACAAAAAGATGGGTATCACTTGCCATGTTAGATCTCTCTGAATGTTTTTAAAAAGATGACTGTCTTATTTTCTAAGTGGAACTACTTTTGTGAAAATAAACTACAAGATTTTCAGTACAAGACATGCCCTGCATCATGAAAACTACATGGAAAATTCTATATAGATTATGTAGCTTGAAAACTTCCCAAGAGCATCTTATTCCCATATAACCCAATCAACCTCCTAAATCTTGGAAGATCTTGGTTGGTAACGTAAAGAACACTATGTGAAATTACAATAAACATTGAGGTCTGCACATCAGCCAATGGGAGTTAAATGAGTGGCCAAATAGGTGATAACTGTAACTAATATTTAGTAGGTACTGTATATGAACAATTTACATATTAAAGAACAGAATAGTCCTGTGAACTCCAGCATGCTCAATTGCTCCTTCAGAATATGCCAATCTAGTAGTTCAGTAGTTTCCAAAAGTAAACCCTTCAAACTGGAACATAATATAAAGTGGGGAAAATCAGTTTTATGTGAACACAGGATAAAAACCCAGAGTGTGAAAATAAGAGTATTTGAAGCTTACTTTCTTTAAACTGTACCCAGCATGGAAAATAATGGGAGGCAAAAGGATGTTGAAGAATACTTCTGGGTCAAAAGTTACCTTAAAAGAAAAAGAGAGAGAACATGTTATTGGATAAAATGCCTATGTGGCTATATTTTTGATAGTTTCTCATGGCAATTTTTCAAATTATTTTTCTGAAATTATTACTTTGATATCTGCCTCAGGAAACAGATTTTATTGCAAGAATTTCTTACATTGCTCTAAGTCACAAGCGTGTGTTCCATTTTGCAAGATGATTCAGGCAACCATTTATCTTTCCCAACCAAAGTTTCACTTAAACCTACATTCTGCACATAGCAAAATGGTGGCTTTCCTTCAGATACTGAGATCACAGTTAGTAATAAAACCAGCAGCTGAACAAAAGAAGTTTGGATTCATATCCTTATTCGGGATAAGGATATGGATAGGGGTAAGTGGCTGGATAATCTACCCCTTACATTTCGTTCCTGATCTATAAAAAAATAACAGAAGGAAGCAAGTCACAATGTGACTTGTGAGAAAGAAGAAATGAGTATTTAATAGTATATGTTGCACACATCCTGAGATTTAGATAATGAGAGGAGGGAAGGTAAACTATCAAACTGCTATGGAAAGATCAATAATCATGTCTAAGGACCACAGAACACTGAAAAGATGGGTTGTTACCATATTTGAACAACACTACAAACTGCATCCTACTACTAGGAAAGATTACACAGCATTTCACATTTTCAGCTTTGAAAATTTTTTGTGTCAAATGGTACAGTTCAATAAGAAAGGAACCTTAGTCAACAAAAGGCAGCTCTCACTTTTCGCAGTATATCATTCTGTTCCACATTGTGTATTTTTCCAGGGCTTATTTCTCCTTTTAAAGTATATTCAAAGAACTTCCCACTGATGTTGACTAACAGAGTGGAATAAGCCCTGTCTTCCTGAGAACAGCTGAAAGGCTTGTCATGACCACTGGCAGGAGGTATACCATATCTCAAGATTACTCCAACAATCAACCCTGAAAGACAAATAGGACCACGAGTTACATCCTACTGGGGCTATATAAACTTCTACATGTTTTATTTTTAAGAAGGATTTATCATTGACTGATTACATTTTTATATTCATTTTCATGTTCTACACAGGGAGGATATAGATATTTTTTTCATCATTGTAAGTACAACTATAATCACAACATTGTGCAAAGGAAGCTTAAAAGGTTCAGTAGGGCATCATTTTAGAACTGCAGCACTGCCATATGCTGACATTTTAATTCCTATTTGGAAAGTTCTAGTTATAAATAATCTCATGACCATAAACATACTAGATTTTTTTTAAAACATGAAGGGGTTCATACCTCCTTCTTCAATTCAGTATACTGCAGTTTCTGATGATCCCCCCCCCTTCTAAACCATTCAGAACTTCTAAAAAAATGCAAGCATTTGATCCTTACAATGTCCTATCTTTATCCGACTTATGCTTGAGCTATTCACTGGCCAAAGCCCAAAACACTCTGAGCAATTAAACATCAATTTGAAAACTGAAATGAATACATTTTGTTTAGCACCGTGGGTTCTGCAGTGATTCCAGTAACCAGGAGGTTGATTTGGCAAGTTTCCAGCCACAAAATGAATTCCACTTTTTAGTTTTAAACAAGTATTGTAAGACAGGATTAGATACCAGTTTGCTCACTTAAAAAAATTCACAGAGCTCTTAATTTAAGTCCAAATGTACTTTGTTTTGTTATTTGGGACATTAAGTCTACTCATCATGTTAAACATTCTGCCAAAGCCCTACACAGGAAGGGCAAGCAAAACAAATCTGACCATAGCTCTAGATTTTGACTTGGATATATTTATACTGAGTACAAGAGTGTTCAGTGTACTTTCTGAATAATTGTTTCCAAAACTCTAAAAGATTTGTAAAACAAAAACAAACAAAAAAAACCCCAGAATTCTCAGCAATTTAATTACACTACAAATTTTCATGATCATTTAGGCAAAATAGTTCAATAGTACCAGATAAATCATGTTATCAGATATATCTTAAAAGTATTTATTACATTTCGATATCTAGTGTGATACTACCAATAGACAAAAGAAATAGAAGTTCCAAAGGAAATATCATAACTGTTATGTATATAGGTTTGAATGTTATTGGTTTATTTGAACTGTTCTTGTAAAATGTCAAATGGTATTGGTTTAAATAGTGCGGGAAGAATCCCTGCACTCCCATTGGCTGGCAGCTACGGCTGCAGGCTATAAGAAGCAGCCGTAGCCAAGCCAGGACGGGTCCATTCGAGCTGTAGTCACTAATAAAGTCTTTGCTGGAACTCCTCGCGTCTGACTCTTCATGCAAACTTAACACTGGCGACGAGGTGGGATTTCCCTGAAGAGAAGACGACGCGACGAACAAGCAACTGAGCGAGATGGCTGCGCTGAACACCCCCAGCACCGTTCGATCCGGCGACGGAAGACTGGGAATCGTATGCGGATCGTTTCCACATGTTCCTGGAGGCGATCTCGCCGGCATCCCCGAGAGACGGAAGAGGGCGGTCTTTCTCACGCACTGCGGTCCGGCAGTCTTCAAAATGGCGAAGCGTTGGCGGGAGCAGCAGAGCTGAAGGTAATGGAATGGCCCGATTTAGAAAAACTTTTGAGAGCCCATTACGCCCACAAGTATCGTGCCTCATTAAGAGACACGAATTTTACCGTCGGGATCAAGGGGATAGCGAGAATGTTAATGACTTCGTGGCAAGTTTAAGGGACATTGGGGTGCTTGTGACTTTACCAACTTAGAAGAGGCCATGCGTGATCGGTTTGTTTTAGGCCTTAAAGATAAGGTTTTACAAAGCAAACTATTAATGAAACCTAAGATCACGTTTAAAGAGGCCATTGAAGAAGCTGTTTCAGCGGAAGCCACCAAGTCCTCAGCAGCGGCCATGAAAAAGATTAACAAGGCCTCAAGCCAGGCCTCAAGCCATTCTGATGGGGATAAATCCACATCTACTCATTGCGAACAAATAGACTCTGATTCTGATGGCAGTGAGGCAGAGGAGGGGATTTTTAAACTCAGAATGGAGAAGAAAAGACTCTGGGAAGAACAGGCAAGGGTTCTATTGCAGAGGCTGTGGGGGCCACCCCGCACTGATTGCAAGTTCTTTGACTCCATTTGCCTACGTTGTGAGAAACGGGGTCACATAGCCAGAGTCTGCAAATCATCCAGAACTCCACCAGCTAGGAAGAAATTCCCTGATAGAGACTTTAAGCCCAACAATTTCCTTGAAAAATGGGGCGAAATTTAGAAGCAAATGGCAAGAATGAAACTCACCAAACAATCACTATTGGTCATTCTTCACCCTTAAAAAGCAGAAAAGTACATGTGAAGGTGTTTATTGAAGGAAGACCTTGCCAAATGGAAGTGGACTCAGGCTCTTATTTATCTATGGTGTCATGGGACACTATCCACAGACTTTTCCCAAAATTCAGAAAAAGCATTTCCAGAAGCAAGCACTGACTCTCAAAGACTACCAAGGGAACAAGATTCCAGTAGTTGGAGCGAGAGATTTCAACGTGCAGTTTAAAGGCCACACCAAACGTTTGCCCCTGACCATCGTGGACAAGGATCGCCCAAGTTTGCTGGGACTTGAGTGGTTCAAGCCACTTGGCATCGAGGTGACTGGCATCCATCACGTGAGCAGTTCTGACTGGGAAGAGTCCTTGAAGTCTGAGTTTCCAGAGGTCTTCAGCGAAGGACTGGGCAAGTATATGGGGACCCCTATTGCTTTCAGCCTAGACCCCAAGGTGCCCCCAATTCGTTTAAAGCCCAGGAGGGTCCCATTTGCTTTAAAGGAAAAATTGATGCACAATTAGATAAACTCATTGCTCAAGGGGTTTTAGAGCCTACTGACCACTCCAGATGGGAAACACCCATAGTCACACCAGTCAAGGCTGATGGGTCAGTGAGAATCTGTGGTGACTACAAGGGGACACTTAACCATGCGCTGCAACAGAGCGCATATCCTGTACCAGTTGTGCATCATCTGCTCCATTCCCTTGGCAGGGGTACAGTATTTGCTAAACTGGATTTGGCTCAGGCATATCAACAATTAACAGTTGATGATGCCACTGCAGAGGCACAAACAATTGTGACCCATAGAGGTGCCTTCAAATGTAAAAGACTACAATTTGGAGTAAGCGTGGCACCTGGCATTTTTCAGAGCCTTATGGAAAGAATGTTGCAAGGACTGCCAGGGGTAGTACCTTATTTTGATGATGTATTAATCTCTGCTGAAAATGACACTCAGCTTCAAGAAAGACTCAGAGAAGTCCTTACCAGATTCAGAAAAGCGGGTTTAAAAGTCAAGGAAGACAAATGTACACTCAAAACAGACAGAGTTGAGTTCCTGGGGTATATGATTGACAAGCATGGCATCCATCCTACTGATGCCAAGGTTAAAGCAATCAATGAAGCCCCTAAACCTCGATGCAAGGCAGATTTGCAGCCTTCCTTGGACTTATTAACTTTTACCACATGTTTCTACCTCACAAAGCATCTATTGCTGAGCCCTTACATCGCCTACTTGATAAGAATGCTGTTTGGATCTGGGGGCGGAAGGAACAGTCAGCATTTAACAGTATTAAGAGACTAATCACGTCTGATGCTGTGTTGATACAATTCTCTGAGAATTTACCTGTTGTTCTGACTTGTGATGCATCCCCTTTTGGAGTGGGGGTTTGAGTCACAGGCTTCCCAATGGACGGGAAGCCCCAATTGCATTTTACTCTCGCACGCTGTCCAAAGCAGAGAGGAATTATAGCCAATTGGACAAGGAGGCTTTAGCAGTTGTTGCAGCTGTTAAGAAATTTCATGAATATCTGTATGGCAGGTCATTCACCATTGTTACAGATCACAAACCTTTACTAGGCATTGTGGCAGGAGACAAACCTACACCTAATATCCTGTCACCAAGAATGCTGAGGTGGACTGAATTTCTTGCAGCCTATTCCTAC
This sequence comes from Naja naja, assembly GCA_009733165.1. NCBI lineage: Eukaryota > Metazoa > Chordata > Lepidosauria > Squamata > Elapidae > Naja > Naja naja. Next base: position 14,539,316 of record CM019153.1, on the reverse strand, counting down.
AAACTGATTCACAGGCCTGGCAAGGACATTGGACATGCTGATGCACTGAGTCGTTGCCCACTACCTTGCCACAAGGAGGACTTTGAACTTGAAACTCACACCTTTTTCCTGGAGACCGTTGCTAAGCTTCCAGTCCATGCTGCTGAGATTGCCAAAGAAACTGCCAAAGATGCTGTGTTGGCACCTGTTATGGGCTGGATTAAGAAAGGTTGGCCTCTTCAAGATCTACCTCACCTTGCCCAACCTTTTAAGTCCAGGCAAACTGAATTATCTGTATTAAGAGGATGTATTTTGTGGGGTAACAGGGTGGTTATTCCTGCAAAACTGCAAAGGGAGGTTTTGGAAATGTTACATGAGGGTCATCCTGGGATTGTAAGGATGAAAGGTTTGGCCAGGAGTTATGTATGGTGGCCAGGTATTGACAAAATGGTTGAAAACTGGGTAGCCTCTTGTCCCAATTGCCAGGTAGTCAGACCTGCCCCACCTCACGCCCCCACACAGGAATGGGAATGTCCTAGGGGCCCATGGTCTAGAATCCACATTGATTTTGCAGGCCCTACAAGAGGGCACACTTTTCTAGTGATAGTAGATGCATACTCCAAATGGCTAGAGGTAATTCCAATGACATCCACTACTACTGAGGCTGTTATCAAGCAGCTCAGAAAATTGTTTGTAACCCATGGGTTACCAGATGTCCTTGTCTCTGACAATGGCCCTCAATTCACATCTAACATTTTTGAATCCTTTCTAGCTCAACAGGGCATCAGACATGCCCTCACTGCCCCTGGGCACCCTTCGCCAACGGCCGGGCTGAACGCATGGTACGCTTTACCAAAGAGAAGCTTCAGCAGCTGGGTCCTGGGGACATCACTGAGAAGCTTGAAAAGCTTCTTAGTGTTCAACACATCACTCCTAGCCCATCAACTAACTTGTCCCCAGCAGAGTTGTTGATGGGCAGGAAACTTAGGTCTTCCCTTGACCGCCTTCATCCCACTTACGCACCCAACGCACCACTGGATTCCACTTCCAAAGTTCGTTCTTTTAGTGTGGGAGATTCTGTCTATGCTAGGAACCTTCTAGGTGACCCTTTGTGGATTCCTGCTGAAATAACTCACATCACAGGCCCTCGTTCTTACAGGGTACAAACAGAGGATGGCCTCCTCTGGAGCAGGCACATTGACCAACTTAGATCCAGGGTCCCTCAAGAACATCGCCCCTGTCTCCCTCTAGGTCCCTCACCTGATGTTTCTTCTAGGGGAAGGGGGAACAGGAGGAAAATCAGCAAACAGGAATCAACCCCATGTGTAACGAGCCATTGCGACAGGAACCATCCCGAACCCTGTCACAAAGCCAAGATCCATCCTTAGAAGTGGAAGATTGCACATCACTACCTGACTTGGGTGCTGACATTGGAATGGAGATGGGTTGGGAGGAGAGACCAGATTCTAACAATCTAACAGGGTCTCCTTTCACAGGAAGTCCCAACAGGGAAATGTCAGCAGACACATTTCCTCTCTCACTGGGTGAGAACGTTAAAGCTTCTGAACCACGAAGGTCTCAACGTACACGTAAGAGCCCCACCTATTTAAAGGAATACATTAGATAGGTTGGGGTTTGGTATGGACTGAACCTAGTGGGGAGGGGTGTTATGTATGTAGGTTTGAATGTTATTGGTTTATTTGAACTGTTCTTGTAAAATGTCAAATGGTATTGGTTTAAATAGTGCGGGAAGAATCCCTGCACTCCCATTGGCTGGCAGCTATGGCTGCAGGCTATAAGAAGCAGCCGTAGCCAAGCCAGGACGGGTCCATTCGAGCTGTAGTCACTAATAAAGTCTTTGCTGGAACTCCTCGCGTCTGACTCTTCATGCAAACTTAACAATAACAAATATGAAAAAATAGCATTAAGCAATATAGAACAGCCCAACATGGATTATATGTTCCATAAACCATGGTTGATAAGGAAACAGTATTCTAACAATGTAAGACACTAGCCTGGTAAAGAGAAAGCATATGCTTGGATCACAAGGCTATTTATTCTAGGGCAGTTTTGAGATCAGAAGAATTAACTAGAGAGCAATCTCATTTATGCTTTTCAAACGAATACCTGTTACAAAGGATAACACCCACTCAATAATTTGACATGAGTTTTGGTTTACCTTTATAAAATTCAAAACACTCACCTTAGAAATTTATATTTGTATGAAAGACTATTTCAAACTGTCAAGTGAATTTTAAAATGCATAATCTAACTGGACTCAAAGAACGTCAGTAGAGAGCTTGCATTTTCCTTGCATGCTTCATTTTCTAAAAGGTAACACCACCTCAACAATCCAATGTGCAGATAACTCTTTTAAAAATGGTTGGAAAAATGAATTGCGATCCTGGTCTACTTTCTTGCTAAACTGCTCACATGAATTAGCAGCAAACATAAATCCAGAAAAGCTTTGCCTCTAAAATAAAACCTAGGTAGACTAATTAGTACATCTAATGAGTGGATAATAGCTTTTAAACTATAAGCTGGAGAGAAAAAATATTTGCCTTACCTTTTTTTTTTTAGCAAAAGTACTTAATTCTGAAAATAAAAACAACCCTGAGCTGCAGATTGATATTTTGAACTTAGAATATTTCTGTAATTATTGCTGGCATGCTGAAGCTAAGAATTTGAGCAATATGAAAAAAATGGTGCTAATCCTTAAGGCCGTGGTTATGACTGAAACGTGGGAGGATGAAAGTTAGAATCTGCACAGAAGTTCACTTCTGATCGTCTTTAGGGACTGGCTGATTGAACACATAAAGCCCTGTGGAATAATGGAACTCTACCTAGTTTGACCCGTTTCCGTCATATTGGTAAACATTCTTAAAGCAATCAACTGGCACTTAAGAGGCCACTTTAATTGCACACTTCCAACATGTGGGTTAAGTTTTTTGGTTAGTTACATTTTCAAGGCCTGCCTTCATAGGTGTTTTAGCAGAAGTGTGATTACATAATAAAGAACAAAGGCTTCCCAGCCAATCAAGCTCCCACTGGGAAACCCTATATATAGAGTGAGAGCAGCAGTTACTCTGCTCAAATAGCAGTTCTCTGGTGGCAGGGGGGGCTTTATTAGGATTAATTTATTAAATAAATAAATTAGCCCAGCATGTCTCTGCAGACCCATTCACATTCAGAAATGAACAACCAAAGAGAAGGAATATCCTTTTTGTAATTTTTGCTTCCAAACCCAACCAGTGCTTGAAAAGATAACATTTGTTTCTTGGCAGCACCTGAGGCTTTTTTGTGCCAAACTGACAGGAGAGACTGGCTTCTACACATACCCTGGCAGGTTTGTTCAAATTCATGGCCTCTCCTGTTCAAATGGACTTTTGTTTGTATTTGGTCTTCAGTATGGGAAGCAGAGGGAGGTAGGAAAGATAAATGACAAGGACAACAGGATGATGCAATGCACAGAAGGGAATTACGGTAATCTTTCCATTTGGTTGATATCCCTGTTTGTACTAAACAGAAACCAATAAGGACCTTGTTTCATTCTAAAAATTTTTTTTTTAAAAAGCAGATCTAAAAAAGGGGCAATGTAAAAAAACGTGAATTATTAGGATTTTCCCCAAAGGAAAATCAGAAATATATTTTTACAGGCTTTATTAAATAACCACCATCTTACAAAATTAACGTTCCAAATAACAGAAGTAGAGAAAAGGGGCAGCAGTTGTTTATCTTGTATTTTTACCCCGTCTTTCTTTTGGAGGTGCAAAGTGACACACAAGGATTCATCTTTGTAGTTTGTAAGTTATTGTCTCAAGTTGTTGCAACACCCTGATGAGGAAGAAGACAGTGACCAGCCCTCTGAATTTCATGGCTGAATGGCTTTAAAATTGTTTTTCTTTCTTTCTGGTAATCTAACACACTAGTCACAACAGGGCAAAATTCTGAAGGATCTAAGCCAGGGAATTTATGCACTGCTTATCTATTGAAACAGGTGTCCGGTGCAGGCCATTGCGATGTCATCACCATACAAATGATGTAAATTATGTAATTTGCACATATTACATAATCCATGTCATTGTGTGATGTCGTAACACCATCACACCAACTTGCAGAGGTTAATGTCTGTTACCATCTTTAAGTTTCACTTAGCCAACTTTACAGTACTGTATATCATACTTTTAAAACCACTTTCCTTTTCTACCAAAGAGAAACAGTTTCCTTTCCATAAGATGCCTAATTAAATCAACAGAGAGAGGTATAAAGATGATGTCACTAAAAAGGATCCATTGAGTCAATCCATTTAAATTCGGTTAAAATGGATTCACTAATTCACTTAAATATTTATTGCTGTATTTTAGTTGTGAGCCTCCCAAGTCCTTTCGGAGAGGAGGCGCATACAAGTCCAATTATAAATAAATAAAAATAAACTAATGCACAGGATTAAACTAATTAACTTGTGCCATAGGAATACTTAAAATGGTCCATTCACCTATCTTGCATATCTATTCAAAGCAAAATTGCTGGAAAAGATTACACAGCTGAAAAAAACAGAGCACTTGCTACAAAGGCCAGGCAACACACATCATAACTCCAAACATTATTGATGCCTTTCTAACCATATGAGAAAGAGCCAATTATGTAACATAGCCTTGTTCCATATTCCCCAAATAGTATTTTTCCCCTTTAATTTGGTGGGATTGTGTGCGGTCAGAACAATTAAAGAAGATTTGACTCGTTTAACAACTGCTTTGAAATAAACATGTTATCAGAACAGGACCATTAGCTCTAGTCAAGGAGAAACTATGTTCCTTCAACATACTAAAGCTATAATTTCCCTAATACATACATTTCCACTGGAATTCCTCTTCTTTTAAGTATTCACAATCAGTGAATACAATAAATATTTGCATTTCTAGTTTTTTAAACATGGTATTTTTTTATTTTTTTCTCAACTGCCTAAAAATAAACTTCAGGTGAGACCTGAGATCATTCCAAAACTAGAAAACAATTATTGTTAATAGTATTGTCATGCCTAGGCAGGAGCAAAACCTAAAACATGCCCAGACAGATTATCTAGGCTTCCTTGAACATTTTAATTGGGATGTAAATTGATTAACGAGAAGGGCTGAAGACCATGAACAGTCTTAAAGTATCACATAAAATGTTCCAGGGCAAAACATAAAATGTTCCAGGGCAAAATCATAGGTTCAATAAACCCTCATTCTTTCAATAATATCACTAATATATTCTGTAGATGTCCAGCATTATGAAGAGAATTTGGCACATAAGGACTTCAAATGTATATTGGAGCAGCAAAATGCATGTGCATCAACAAACATTTGAACTTTACTCCTGTTTCCTCCAAGGCTGCGAGCAACTCATTTTGTTCCCTATCAACATTCATCTCTACAGCAAGCTTCCTCTGGGATGGGTTAGGAAACCCATCAATGATTCATCCAATATCAAACAGGAGCCTTCTGTTAGCCCCGAGATTAAATCTGATGTCTCACATCTCAAACATTTAAATGATACCTCTTTTTATTGCAGACAGAATAAACAAGCAAACTTAAGGGGATCTTATCCTCTTGAAGGCATTCTTCTAACACAGACAGCAGCTAAGAAAGATGAAAGAATAGTTAGGCCCTGTCTTTCTTCAAAAGCATGCATTTTAATGGCATGAATTGAATCAATAGCACATCCATTTATTGAGGTATTTTGAGAAATGTAATACCATAGCTATTTTACATAGCTTAATTTTATAGTATTTTATTTATTTATTTTATTTTTATTCATATTTATATGCCGCCCTTCTCTGGAGACTCAGGGCGGCTTACGATGTTTGGAGCACAACCCAATGCGCTCAGCAATAGCCTTCATTCCATTGTATATGCCTGCTTATTACTAAGCGGCATTGTTACAAAGTCAGTTTATTGCCCCCAACAATCTTGGGTCCTCAATTTACCTACCCCGAGAGGATGGAAGGCTGAGTCAACCTTGAGCCTGATGGGATTCGAGCCTGCAATAGTTACAGGCAGCTGGAACTAAGTGTTAGGTGTTTAATAGCCTACACCACCAAGGCCCTGGCCACAGAACAAGTACTTTTTATCCTATCTGAATCATAGCACTGTAGAATTTAGTTAACATTATTTATATTACCATTTTGATTAATATTATTTATACTACTACCTTTGGCTTGTCTTTTTATTGGGTAATAATAAACTTAACAAAAACATGTTGATATTTTTTTAGAATTGGGCAAGTTAGCCCTGTGTTGGGAATACTTAATAGATCAGAATTCACCTTTGTTCCCCATTATAAAGAATAAGTTAATTCCACACAGTACTTTATCTGAAGAAAACTGCAAACATTTCTTTATGACTCTAGTACAGAATAATGTATAGAATACTTTAGTCAGTAGTTTTTTTGATTTGTAGCTAAACTTTTGACATAAGATGCAAGGTGCAATGTTTGAATAGCACAACAGTCAGTGTCTCTTAAGAGGTCTAAATCAGTGATGGCTAACCTTTTCCATGTCACGTGCTGAAGGTGCGCTCTCTCTCTCGCATGCCTGCACCCATAATGCAATGCACACATGACCCCCCCTGCACATGCGCGCATGAATCCCTGCACGTGCATTGCACGCCTATGCGCATGTGACACCCACGCCACGTGCCTCTGTGTATGCATGTGCAACTCCCCATGTCCCTCCCCCGCATGCGCCTCCCCCACGCATGCGCAGCAGATACCTGACAATTAGCTGGCTGGTGGGGTGTGCACGCGCATGTGCAATGGGGCTCTTCTGGCCAACCTCTCACGTGCGGCAGAAATGGCTCTGCGTGCCACTTCCAGCACATGTGCCATAGGTTCACCATCACGGTCTAAGTTCTATGAAACTGAAACTAGGTACTGCTCTCAAGAGGATGAATATCTGAAGAAAAATACGCCCCATCATAATTATCTTCTCTACAATATAATCTGAAATCCGGATAAGTAGATATATGTAACTTGCTTAGGTTGTAGCGATTTTATTTGACATTTTCTATGTGTTACTGTTGCCTTCCTTTGTTGATTCCGATCTCTTATTTTCTTAGATTATCTCATTTTTTAATCTATGGAAAGTGAGAGCACATATGAATAGAGCAGAAGAAAATAGGGTGGCCTTGTCCACTTTTGGGTCTGGCCTTCTGAATCACCGACTGACAATGGATCTCAGAAAAAAGTAAGATTTCCTTAGCCTCGACTTAGAAAATTTTAGCAATTAAATCTTGGATCAACTTTGAATTCTGTCACAGATACAAATTTTACTGCACAATCTCCATCCTCTATGAACATATGAAACCAAAACCTTTGTCACCAACATCTAATTCTATAAAGTGATTGAGAAAGGTGGATAGTTTTCGACTCACAATTGAGCCCAAAATGTATGTTGATAAGCGACACATCTGTTAAGTGAGTTTTGCCCCATTGCACAACCTTTCTTGCCACAGTTGTTAAATAAATCATTGCAGTTGTTAAGTTAGCAACATGGTTGTTTAGTTGTCAAGCATCCAAATGTAAATCATGTGATGCTTCAATGGTTGCAAGTGTGAAAAATGGCCCAAAGTCACATTTTTCAGTGATCTTGTAATTTTGAACGTCACTAAATGAACTGTTGTTAAGTTGAGGAATATCTGCACTATGAATCTCCTTCCCAAGCTAATGTTAACTAAGTATTGGATGTTGTTTCATCTAGAAGTTCTGGGAGTTGTAGTTTCAATTGAAGGCACCTTTTTATTCTATGACTAGCTTGATACCCATGCTTCGCTATGAAACTATGTGGTTGGGCTTAGTTTTTGGGGAGGAAAATAAGGAAGGAACAAAAATTTCTGCCTCTGCCTACCAGCATCCATTGGTATTCATCTGGCTAGCATCCTGTCAGTATGTGAGACAGTTGAGGGCTGTTCGGAAATTGAAACAGTATTTGCTGTGTAAGCAAGAAGGAGACAGCAAGGAGCCTGGGCGTGGCTTAGCCCAACTGTTCTCTACTAAAAGCTGCTTGGTGCTGTGAAACTAAAACTGAAATTGAAACTCCTCTCCTCTGCTTGTGTTTTGCATTTGGAACAGATTTCTTTTCAGGTGGGGAGGGGGAGTAGAACTCCTTAGCATCAGAGCATGTTAATAATAATATACGAAATACTAATACTCTGATGGTCATTTCGAAAAATCCTTTCTTAGTGAACACCAAGAAGCCAAGTGGAACATACGTGCCAAATTTCAAGTTTGTAGGCTTTACGGTCTGGAGATTGAAGATCCCAACATTCTTGGAAGGCATAAGGTGGGGAAGATTTACCTAGAATTTGTAGAACAGTGGCAGGAGAAGTACCGTGTTTCCCGAAAATAAGACCTACCCGAAAGTAAGACCTAGCTATTTTCTAAAACTGCTCTAATATAAGACCTACCCGAAAATAAGACCTAGTGTAAATCTCCAGTTCCAGGAAGACTTTTCAGGGAGCAACCGTGCACCCGCAAACACCCCCTACACACTCACACCCACTATTTGGCACAATAAATATATAAGACCTACCCCGAAAATAAGACCTAGTGTGTTTTGGGAGCCAAAAAAATATAAGACAGTGTCTTATTTTCGGGAAACACGGTAGTAACAAAAACACTTTACTCCTCAGCTCTTTGACCCAGGTTTTTTATATATGAATCATGTTCCATTGACTCTCAAGCATACCATTTAAAACATTAACACCACAATATAATATTACTAGTATTCTCATTACTCTAAAGTAATACTTAAGAAAGTGTGTCAAAACCAATATAAGTCAGCGTCTTCTTCATTCTGTAAAAGCATAGCACTATAACAAAATATTTCACTGCCCAGTAATAAACTATCAGAAAGAATCTCGAGCATAACATTAATCTTCTTTGTACATAATGGAATACACATTTTCATCATTTTTTTTAATCTGTCAGTCTCAATCTCTACATATGCAAAAGATTCAATAGTACAGAAACTTCTGGAGAGATGTTCTAAGCTGTCTATCCAAGGACAACAAAATGCACAGATTCAATAATACATTAAATATACCTAACCTGAATACTGTCAATATAACTTACATAAAGCGATTGTTCTGAAGGAATATGTCAATCACTCTTACAAAGTGCTTTCAGTTTTAATTCATTCCCCTATCATCTATTTAGAATAATGCTGTTTCTTTTAATAGTACAGGTGAAACTCAACAAATTAGAATATCGTGCAAAAGTTCAGTTATTTCAGTAATGCAACTTAAAAGGTGAAACTAATATATGAGATAGACTCATTACATGCAAAGCAAGATAGTTCAAGCCGTTATTTGTCATAATTGTGATGATTATGGGTTACAGCTCATGAAAACCCCAAATCCACAATCTCAGAAAATTAGAATATTGTGAAAAGGTGCAATATTCTAGGCTCAAAGTGTCCCACTCTAATCAGCTAATTAAGCCATAATACCTGCAAAGGGTTCCTGAGCCTTTAAATGGTCTCTCAGTCTGGTTCAATAGGAATCACAATCATGGGAAAGACTGCTGACCTGACAGTTGTGCAGAAAACCATCACTGACACCCTCCATAAGGAGGAAAGCCTCAAAGGCAATTGCAAAAGAAGTTGGATGTTCCCAAAGTGCTGTATCAAAGCACATTAATAGAAAGTTATATGGAAGGGAAAAGTGTGGAAAAAAATGGTGCACAAGCAGCAGAGATGACCACAGCCTGGAGAGGATTGTCAGGAAAAGGCCATTCAAAAGTGTTGGGGACTTTCACAAGGAGTGGACTGAGGCTGGGGTCAGTGCATCAAGAGCCACCACACAAAGACAGATCCTGGGCATGGGCTTCAAATGTCGTATTCCTCTTGTCAAGCCGCTCCCGAACAACTAACAACGTCAGAAGCATCTTACCTGGGCTAAAGAAAAACAGACCTGGTCGCTCAGTGGTCCAAAGTCGTCTTTTCTGATGACAGCAACTTTTGCATCTCATTTGGAAACCAAGGACACAGAGTCTGGAGGAAGAATGGAGAGGCACAGACTGCAAGATGCTTGAAGTCCAGTGTGAAGTTTCCACAGTCTGTGTTGATTTGGGGAGCCATGTCATCTGCTGGTGTTGGTCCATTGTGCTTCATTAAGTCCAGGGTCAACGCAGCCGTCTACCAGGAGATTTTGGAGCACTTCATGCTTCCTTCCGAGACGAGCTTTATGGGGATGCTGACTTCATTTTCCAGCAGGACTTGGCACCTGCCCACACTGCCAAAAGCACCAAAACCTGGTTCAATGACTGTGGGATTAATGTGCTTGTTTGGCCAGCAAGCTCGCCTGACCTGAACCCCATAGAGAATCTATGGGGCATTGCCGAGAGAAAGAAGAGAGACATGAGAGCAAACAATGCAAAACAGCTGAAGGCTGCTATTGAAGCATCCTGGTCCTCCATAACACCTCAGCAGTGCCACAGGCTGATAGCTTCCATGCCACGCCACATTCAGGCAGTAATTGCTGCAAAAGGGGCCCAAACCAAGTACTGAGTACATATGCATGCTTATACTTTTCAGAGGTCCAATATTGGTCTATGTACAATCCTTGTTTTATTGATTGCATGTAATATTCTAATTTTCTGAGATTGTGGCTTTGGGGTTTTCATGAGCTATAAGCCATAATCATCACAATTATGACAAATCACGGCTTGAACCATCTTGCTTTGCATGTAATGAGTCTATCTCATATATTAGTTTCACCTTTTAAGCTGTATTACTGAAATAAATGAACTTTTGCACGATATTCTAATTTTTCGAGTTTCACCATTATACATTCTATATTACAACTGCTGAATACCTGCTAAAAACACGTATAATATTTAACCACTCTTGGTATTCTGTGTTTTATTACACAGATGCTGGGCCAATTCACTCCATTATTTTAGTTTGCAAACAGAAGCCCAAAAGCTTCAGGTCAACCAGCTACACAGTGCCCTATGGCTGTATTTACAATGGGAAGCCAAATTCAAAGGAGCAAATCATATCTTAGGACAAGGATGCTTCATGTGCAATACCCAGAGCACCTTCACCAAGCTGATTCAGTTTCTGTAATTTTGAATTAGGAAACACATAAAAGCTATCCGGCAAACCCTAAAGTATAAAAGTATAAGTAAAGGATACGACGCATACTTCTTTTGTTTTTTAAATGAAACAATGTAGTCCTCCTATCTGTTTTGCAGCTCCCCCAAACCAAAGTATGTCCCTTTTGCATTAAAAGGTTGCCCATTCCTGTCCTAGTATGTTGTACAACTTATGGTTTATTCATAGTTATAGTTAAATTAAAATGGAAATCTAGTCTATATTGCAGCAACGTGTCCTCAAACCATACACTCAGAACATTGCCGTGACTTAAGCATCCTATACCTCGATGGATTTAATCAAATCAAACTCACTGTATCTTGTGGCAACAGGTGAACTTGGCACATTTACTGATGGTGGGAATGAGCTATCCTAAAGAACCTGACATCGTATTACATGTAATCCTTAATTTATGATCATAATAGAGCTTTACAACTATTGCCACAAATCACAATGGTCATTAAACAAGGTACCAATGTGATTGTCTCGCTTAATGACCTCAACCTCTGCTCTCCCCACTGTGATTGTTAAATAGAGCATTGGGTGCCTTGGGCTGGGGGCAGGGAAGGCCCTGGGAAGCCTAGCACAACCACAAGTTTGCACTGTAGCATCTTGCCTACCTGCTCTAAGGTAAGCAGTTTTAACATTGTCACTTTTTGTAGCCATATGCACTATATAACAGTTCATTTTTGTTCCCCTCAAAGTACAATTTGCCAAATGGTGATCAAGGAAAATGACTATTGAATACCCTCATTTAACAAATGAATGCACTACATATTTTTGAGTGATTTATCCATCTTGTCTCTTCACTTACAAGAAACTTGGATTTTTTAAAAATTGTTGCTACATATAGAATTGTGTGCACTGAGCTGCCCACTCTGGTTACACCTTCTCCAAATATCCCTTCTAAGTGGGAAACTTCTCACTGGGCCAATAAATTGAAAATTGAGAGAATCTGTGTTCTACAGCTACAGATCTTACAGAAATATTATTACCTACTTCCATTTCGCTGATTAAGAATGAGACTGAAGGAGGAAATTACCTAAAATTTCTTTCCCACATGCTTGCAAGAAAAGTTAATGATGCATTCATTATTCTCTTTCATTCTCTTTCGGTTTAGACATCTGCTGAAAGGCCTAACTGCTCTATCACCATGTTAGTACATTGATGGCTTACATACAGTAAGTTTATATAGTTGTTATAATTAGTCATCATCAAAGCTGACAGCAGCCAAATAATAGAAAAACGTAAAAAAGTAGCACAAGATCAGAAGATGTGGTGAGATCTGGCCAAAAGTCAGATACAACTGAATGGATATCACCACCACCACCATCATCATTTTATTAGCATGTACAGTTACAAGGACACCAGGCAAACTCTATTATTATTATTTAGGTTTGCCAATGATCGTAGGGGAACAAATACTGCATTTCAAAAATTGTCTTTTTTTCTCAACATATCCTAAACGCAGTCAACTATTTTCAGTTTATCAAATTGTCCAAGTATATTAGACTTCATTCTTTCTGCATATGCAAGATATTGTCAACTAAATAACAAGACAATTCGTCTTTTCATCAATTGCCATTCTCTATCACTCCTACTCTTACTTCATCTTTTGCAGATGCTGTTCTTATCAATGGCTGCTTTCTTCTTCCAAATGGTCAAACAGTGCTAAGTGTAATTCTCAAAGGAAGCCTATACTTCAAAAAGCAGTATTCTGGAAATTATTCCCATACTAGACTAACTTAAAATATCCAGAATTTTGTCTGGAAAAAGATAAATTGTAAGAAACCAGTAGTCATCTCTGTTTCAAATATTACTTTCCTCCATCCTCTGCCATGCAGTCAAAAGGGGTTTTGACTAATTCCCATTATAATTTGGTGGTATGTGTAGTCCTTGGCTTATGGACAAATTGGAACTGGAATTTCCATCATAAGCAATGTGGTCATAAAGTGCAACTGCATCTGTCAGACCTGCCCAAGTCTGATCCCCGAGGGAAGTAAAACTCTCGACTCCATTTGGTTGAAGTGAAAAGGCACTTTTATTAAGAGATAAAAGGCACTTTCATTAAAAGTCAAACGGAACCTAAAATTCCCCTTTCAGAGTTTACAGCTAGTCCATGTGCTATCCTGTTCACTCATACACACACATAACAATGGTTTAGTAGGTTTATTAATATTCCCCAGCAATTCCCTTCACCAAAACCCCAGGACTGTCCCAATTAAGTTCAGCCAAAAGCAGACCAATGCTAGTCCACAGAGCAATGGCCAATGAGTCCACAAGACACTTGAAAGTTTCTGAAACTAGACAAATCCACCAGGAAAAATTAAATGCACAACACAAGAGAATTCATGGGGCAAGAAAAATGCAGAGATCACAAGGCATGTTCCAAAGTCAAAGCACCGTGTCAATCCAAAGCAAGACAGGAATCACAACGACCAGGAAACACGCAACTAGGAAAAGTGATGTCCCCACCATCGTCTCCATCTGTCTGCTGTGCTAAATAGCCAGCCTCTGGTGCAGCCCATCAAGAGAGACGAAGCTGCCTCCTCATGAGTAATCAGGATGACCTTTGCTGCTCCTGCCTTTTGTCTGCCCTTGAATCAGATGCAGAAGGTGGTTCTTCTTCCTCATCACTGACCGGCTGCAGCTGCATGTTTCTGCACCTGAAGCCTCAGGGCTGTCCTGCTGCAGCTGCTCTTCAGCCAAATCCCTCTCAGACAGCTGCTCATTGACCAGCTCCCATCCTGATAGCTGGGACTGGTTCCTCCTTGTCAGGGCGTAAAAAAACAGCTTCCATAAATCCCTGCTAATTAGAGGTTAGACCATGCCTTTCTTTTGCGGTATACTTTGGATTAAATAAAATCCAGAAAATAATCTAAGAAACCTATTTTATTTACAAAAATAACAAACCTAACTGACTACATTACCGGCAGTTAAGCACACACAGGCATACAAAGGAAGTTACAGGAAGTGAAGAAAAGAACAGGAAACTCTTGTTTCAAGCATGCGCAGTAAATCAGACATCACAAGACAGACTTATCTCATGTTGCTATAGAGACAAGATAACAATGTTCTAGCAGGCTCTGGTTAACTGCGGCAAATCTTAGCCTAGACGCTTAGCAGACAAATCAAACAAAACGTAGTGACACCCCTTCTTTGTCTGTTGAGCGAACATTAGGTAAAGCAGATCTTCTCATGTAAATATTTGTGCTGAGCAGCCTCCGTAGTTATTTCAGAAAGTGATAAATCTTCCTCGATTGAGCCCTTTGTTTAGTATTTCCTTTCTTGCGAGGCATCTTGCAGTTAAACACAACTTCCTCGGATGTTGTGAACTAACTGACTAAAACCTAAACACTTGTTATCAAAGCAACCAGTAAAGAAAAATATCATAAAAAGCAAACCATCCTCTGCTACCATAATGTCAGGGTGTAAAAAACAGCTTCCATAAATCCCTGCTAATTAGAGGTGATGGACCGTGCCTTTCTTTTGCAGTATACTTTGATTAAATAAAACCCAGAAAACAATCTAAGAAACCTATTTTTATTTACAAAAATAACAAACCTAACTGACTACATTACCGGCAGTTAAGCACACACAGGCATACAAAGGAAGTTACAGGAAATGAAGAAAAGAACAAGAAACTCTTGTTCAAGTATGCACAGTAAATCAGAAATCACAAGACAGACTTATCTCATGTTGCTATAGAGACAAGATAATAATGTTCTAGCAGGCTCTGGTTAACTGCTGCAAATCTTAGCCTAGAAGCTTAGCAGACAAATCAACAAAACGTAGTGACACTCCTCCTCTGAACTGACATCTGGAGGGGTATCTGGGGAGTGTTCGAGGAGGAGTCATCACACTTACACACTAGAATTGAGTGCTCTTCAATATGGTGCTAAGGAAAGGCTTAAGACTAGAAGTGCTGAAGTGGCATTTTATGATAGCAACTTACCTTTGCCTTCTCCTCCCAAAAGTCAATGCAGCTCTAAAAAATGTCCACAAAAACTGAGACCTCAACATACTCAGTGAATGGCCAGGATCCCCAGCCAAACCAGGATGCACTTGCTGGCGACATCACACCCCTCAACAATAGACCGATGGAAGGCCTGTTTATGGCAATAAAACAAAACTTGTTCTGTTGCTGTTCAATATGGCATATTTTCCTTTTAAAATATACTGATTTTATGGACAAGCTATAAAATAAGAATATTAAGAGAAGTGAAAAATACAATATTGGTGTAAAGATTCAGACTTACCTAACCCCTATATGAAGGTGCAAGTTTCTGCATTGGTATATTGTGAGTGTGATATCACCAGCAAAGTGCATACTGAGGACCTGC
The DNA here is from genome assembly GCA_009733165.1 of Naja naja. Classification (NCBI taxonomy): domain Eukaryota; kingdom Metazoa; phylum Chordata; class Lepidosauria; order Squamata; family Elapidae; genus Naja; species Naja naja. The sequence continues at coordinate 14,523,860 of CM019153.1, read as the reverse complement.
AAGGAAGAGAAAAAGGAAAGTATCAGTCGTTGTGACTTTGAATCCCATTTGGGAAATAGACACATTTCTATACCTTTGTCCTTTAAAAAACAGGGGTCGCCAACCTTTGGACCTCAGGGACCACCAAGCTCATAATTATAAATCAGAGGGGCCAATAATGGTTCTGTGGGCATGGCCTGATTTGTGGGTG